>JAQFYM010000348.1:0-76417 GCA_034694785.1 Agrenia bidenticulata
AACTGTAGGTCAACTCTGTCAAGAGTTATCGTCTCCACGGACACGGACAGACAGACAGACAGCAAGACAACGGCGATGCTATAAGCCCTAACGAACGGGCTAAAAACGAGTTGAGCCTGGAAAGTGTATGAGGATTAATGGGACTATTGTCAGTGCTGTCCAGATGGCCAGAATCCAGAATTACCTAAATCCCCATAGACAAAAACACACAGCCCAAGTTCGTAGAGTCCTTACTGAGACTACCAGTCCCAAAAAGTTATCCCTTCTGCTTTCTATTCCCTTCAAAGGGTGGCCTGGCCGAGATTCTCTCAGTATTCAGGGAGGGTGTTGTTATTCCTATTATTTCCATTCCAGATATGACATCGACTCAGATAGAGGCGGAAAACACTCAACTAATTAACGATCTCTACCGTCTACTCAAACGCTATGTAGGACTAAGGAACCTAATCCGGGAGCTGACGGTAAGCAAGGAGCCTATATAAAATAATATTATACATCCCTGGCCCTACCTACTCCACAAACTCATCGAACCTCCATTCCAAATATCCCATTGTCCCACTAGACTCGTCGAAATTTCACCATAGCCTCCTCCTCATCATCTCGTGGAAGCGAAATTCTCCAGCATACTCCAGCGATCGTTACAAATTATCACCCAACACACTACCACTCAGTTACCACATTGACTCCTCTCTTTCCCTCTATAAATACTGCGTTCGTGTAGAGAGATCAGATGCACAAAAGGGATTGAGAGAGCTGGGTGATCGAAGCCATCCAACTTTTAGTGGCAACTTGGGGAATAGGGAATAAAAAAAACATCATTTCATACCTATTCATCTATCCAGTGAGTTCCTTGGCCTTTTGAGTCTCTCTCTCTCTAGTGGACCTTCTCAATCTCCGTGATCAATCTTGATTGTTGATGATGATGTTGATTCGAAAAAAAAAATTGATGATGAGCAGATTGGAAAGGGATGGGTTGGTTCATCAAAGCCTTTTTGGACGATTTCTGGATTCTAGATCAGGCTACCATCTTCCAAGGGCTGAGGATGTGCGGATGAGGTAGAAGAGACTATGGAGAGAGAGAGAGATGAGCTTTAGTGGATTGTCGATTGGGCCTGGGAATACTTAAGTGAATTTCATTTCATCCACCTCCCAAAGTAATTCACTTACGACTCTTCATTACTCTCCAGCTTTTTCTCCGGGATGACGAGGGAAGAGTCTATGGAGATGTGATTGATACCCGTCTTCTCGGAGAACTATTCACTTCCCACCTGGAATTCAAAATCCATTACAACCACCAAGAAAAAAACGTGCATAGCTCATCAAGGCACTACGTAGGGTCTTGTGCAACCCTATTGAGCTTATAGGAGTCCTTCTTAGCGTATAGTTTAATTTGATACTAAGAAGGGAGAAAGGAATCTCAAATGTCAAGTTAAGAAATATTCTGAAATATGCCCTTTAGATTATCCCTTATGCAATCCCCCCTGGATCCTTGTTGAGGAGAAATCAGAAGGAGATTGACACGGGCGGGGTTATGAGGCATCGTCATCCAATTGTGAACCTTATGGTTTTTATATCCTTTCTCTAGCATTGTCCCTTATAGATCTACATCTGTCTATCTGTGTCATTTACCGACCACCAGACCCACTCGTGTCAATTCCATCTGATTTCTTTTCGGGGAGATTGAGATAGATTTTAATACAATCCGATCGAAGCATATCTGAAGTGTCCAAGTGTGAGTAAGTAGGGATAATCTAAAGGGCTCGGAGTTCTGGTCATCTTGGGCGGGTCTGGTAGCTCTCAACAGGGAGAGTATAGAATACAAGAAAATACATGATATTGGCTTCACGGCTTTTCCCCAGTTTATCTTCTGATAGAGAACAGAGACATTTATTTCTCCGTGTTAAAAGAAAGTAGTCTAAAAAAGTTATAAAAGCCTCGAGATTCGTTAGACACGAGGAACTAGGGACGGATGACACCTCATAACCCCACCCCAAGTGACCGTCTAATGAAAAAAAGAAAGTTTCTCACAGAACGTGTGGAAAGTATTAAAAAAGTAAGGACAGGCCTTGCCGACTAACGTGACAAGTAGTAATAGTAGTAGTAGCATGGACTGGCTTTAAAAACAGATCCCTTTCAGCATTAAGATCCACCAATAGGTTCTTATATACTCTTGATGGCCCTAACTAAGCTTACCTACATCCCTCCAATCCAATATCCAAAAGCCACCAGCACCAGCCTCTTATTATTAGTGGGTGATACACATGATACAACCCGCACGGATTCTACTACATCTGCTCCCTTCTTTCTCTCTAGTAGACTTGGATTACATTACAATTTACAATATGGAAGAACGGGGAAAGGAAGATTGGTAGTAAAAAAAAGTGGTAGTGGAATTATGTTAGTTGGTTAAAAAGAACTCGGGAATTGAATCAACCCTTTCTCTCTGGTCTTTTTAAGAAGGTCTCTCTCTCATCGACTTACTTCCCCAAGACTTACGAGAAAAAAGGACGAGGAGAGGGTCCTACTGCCAGGCTACTGCCCCAACTATCTCCCCTGGATTCATTCTCCCAGAAGAAGGACATTGAAGAGACTTTCTTTTATGGACGTAATGCATTGGGAATGACTTGAGAACGAGGACCACCACCGCCGCCAGAACCATCTCCATCACGAATACCAGAAGGCAGGGAGAGAGAGAGAGAGAGGCAACAGGAGGACCATTAGGCTATAGGGTTTATAGAGAGGATTGTAATAATACGGACTAGGCCGTATGGACAAGTCCTTCTTGAGATTTGTCCCAGTATGAGGGAGGGTGGTGTGGATAGTCTGCCTGTGGTTTCTCCTCCAGTCACTACACTGGAGAAAGTAAGGAACCTTGGCAAGGCAGACTCTCTACTGTTCACTGTGGGGGGAAAATCGATCCCGAGCTCTTTATCCCCTCCATTCCTCTTCTTATTCTCAGCCCCCTCCGATAGGGAAAATATTTCTTGGGCTCTTTAACAAAAAGGGGTTTTTGGTACTAGAGAGTTGGGATATCCAGAGGTATCCAGAGGTATCCAGTCCAGAGGTATGAGATATGTGGATATTTAGATAGGTTTTGTTTAGGAGTGTGTGGAGAAGACGTTTGAAATCGTCAACTTCTTTAAGGTATCATGAGGAGGATGAGGAGTTTAAAAATAAATATAAAGTCGGGAATGATGGGAAGTTGGTGGGGGCTGCTGCTGCTGTTTTCTTGGCTGGCGGTGGTGGTGATATGTCGTTTATTTTACAGCATGTCGATTTCCGATTTACTCACAAATCCTCCAACACTTTTTCACACACTTTTTGAGGAGATGGAGTTTTGACTAGATTTTCATATAACCTTGAGAGAAGAGTTGATTACTCGGAAAGTTGGTGGATTGACTGGGCTCTTTCTAGGGTCTAAGATGTTGAGAGGGTTAGGTAGGCGGTGGTGGTGATGGGATGGTGTTGAGCTGGGTGATTGCGATTTGCCTTGAGGTGTGTGGTGATAATCTGATAATATCTCTCCTCCACAAAGTTAAGTGCTTTCCGAATCTTTCGATGGGGATGATGAGCTTGGGCTATTTTTAGACATTGGCGATCCACTTGGTATTAATTATCTCGTAAGGTTGAGAGTATGTGCTAAAAACCACGTCGGATTGTCAATCCTGCTAAGGTAGGGATAGTATTAGTGGGGGCAAAGGGGGGTGGTCAATTATTTGATACGGAGAAAGTGTCAAACTCAACAACATGGTGGAGTTTGTTATGCAAAATTCCAAGTGTTGACAAGTACGGAAAGTGGTTGACAGTTCTACTCTGTAGGAGACAGCTTTCTTTCAAGATATCGGGAAGGAACTTGAGGGGACATGTCTAAAGTAGCTAACAGCTTCAACATCCCTCACTAATGCTAATAATAAACTCTCAGTGGCTCAAGAATTCAAGATTGTGAGTTGGAAGGCTAAAAGCTTACAAAAAGGGACAGGGGGTACTTGACGACAAGCAATTAAAAGACTTATTAAAAGAAGATTACCGGTTAGCCCTTGTAACTCACGTGACGGAAACATGTCACGCGACGGGATATCGTCATCCTCACTCCCTTGCCCCACTTGAGACCCTTTACAGAGCCTTAAGACGTGAATATCCCAGCTCCTTACGCAAACAAGGGGAAAGCAATAATAAATGGCTAATGTTTTTAATCTATTTTGTTTTGGTGTTGATTGGTGTTTAGGGAGAATACTCCTCATCCAAGTACTACCCCATGATACCCCGCTACAGCCTTCTCAAGGACATGATCAAGGAGATCACGCACAACCCGGACTACATGGAAGTGCGTCATGAACACACCATTGCATCTTAAAAAGGGAACACGCTCTAACCCCCAACTCCAACTTCTCATCCCCGAACAATGAAGAGAGAGAAAACACACACACACACACACATTTATATCCACACACCACAAGAAAGGGATAGATAAGATGCTTATCATCCCCACAACCTCATCCCCTAGTGACCCCCTCCCAAAAAGATAGAGACACAGAGTCATAACTTATTCATAGTTACAATCATGTGCTTATCTCCCTGCGGGTAACTCGACAGTTCCCAAAGTATATTAACTACATAGAAAACACATATATATAAATGTATCTATCCACACCCTAGTGGGTTAGTAGACGCATTTGACATTAGAAAAAAACCTAGTGTCCCCGTGTCATATGGAATGATGACTTCCGGCGCACTCCGATTTCACCTCTTCCCGTGTCATATATTGAACTTAGCATGGTTTACTACCTCTTTCCTACTAAGCCCCCCTCTCCCTCTGTGGAATTACTAAATCCGAGAGAGAGAAGAAAAATCCTTTAAATCCAATATACCCAAACTATAGAAGAGAGAGAGAGTCCGGAGGAGTCGTCAACTATTTACCTCCAGAGACTCCAGCAGAGACTCCAGCAGAGTATTGGCCAAAAAGAGAAGAAAGGACTCATTTCCTGAGGGATTAGACCACCTGACACTTACCTAGTGCAATGGAATCTAATGAAATTTAAATCGTCCTCACCAATCCATCTCCGTCATCTCTACTGTCCCCCTTGGATTTTAAACACTTTTCAACAACATCAAGTCCCATCTCATTTCAGTTGACCTCTCAAGAGCTGTAACTGGAGAAAGGGACTACTCTAGAGAATAGGGTCATAGTGTGTCCTTGGATATTATAGACAACTATGTATATAGTTGAGTAGAGAGTAGCTGTGTGTAGAAGTCATTAGCCCGTGTCCAATTATAGCAACTAATGAAGCGTGGTGGTATTTCTTTAAGTGTTTGCTAAAAGCCTGTAAGTAATTATATGCACCATGAGCTATCGCTTACAGTAACCGTCTTTCTTCCTACTCTGGACTTCCTTGTGTGACAATTAACTAAAGAGAAATGTCAAACTGTCAGGTAGTACATGTGCAGCCGAATGCATCTTCTTACAGGGACTTGTGAATGCACATAGTCTTAAATTATTACATAGCAAGGATATGAATATGCTTTAAGCTAGCTAATCGGTTCTGCAGATGGGGAGGGTGGCATTGGATTAGGGAGGCATTAGGGAGGTTGTGATAGAGTTAGTTTTAGCTTCTGAGGAGTTTGACTCTAGAAATGTTATTGCTAATTGCTTTTGTCGAATTTAGAAGCTGAAAATCACTGCACCCCAACCCTCCTATTGTTTCCAGACTCTCTCTCTTAGCTTATTTGAATTGTAACAAAAGATAGTGGGAGAGACTGAGAGTTTAGAACTTGTGAATTGATCGTCTGTCTCGAGGCCCCGGCGGGTATTGTATTGAGTCTGGAGCTCTGGGGATCTTGTCTCTATTCTTTACGACCATAAATCATTTCTCTGATCTGTGAGGATGAGTCTGCTGTGTAGGCCCTGAATACCATGAGGTATCAAAGTAAGTCTGAGCCATGTGTGTTTGATCTCATAATAATAATAATGATAACAATAGTAGTAATAGTACCGGGATGATTGGAAAACACCCGGGTATTAGTATTACATTATCCAACAGCTATCTCCGGAAAAGTGGTACTTACTACACGAGTGAAGAAAGATATGAAAGAGACCAATCTCAATCTGCCCAACCCTGTCGAAGACTTGAATAAAAGTCTCCAGCTACAAGATATATTGTTAGAATGATTGATGAGGGATCCCATTTCAGAAATCTATCCCTTACAAACCACCCTACACAATATCAACAATCTCCCCTGGAGAAAGCAGAAACTCAGGGAGCATGCAGTCTCTATTCAAGCATTACAAGAACCATGTGGAACAAAGTATTGATAACATATATATTTAGTAGCTGAACCAAAAAAATCACCCAACCAAATCAACCCTGTTTTTATGAGATTTTCGTTAAATATTTTCGATTTAAAAAAACTTGACGATTTCATCGACATGTTTCAAAGCGTTAGTCAGGTCAGTGCGCTGCTGAGATAACCGAGGTTACACAGAAGGACACGTCCTGCAGCGTTTTGGCTGTGTTTGTTTTTGAAACTGCAGTGTCAGGGGGGTCCAATATCCAATGCCACTCTATATAAAAGTCCATAAAATTGTGTATCCGATCATGTAGGTGATTGTTATTTAGGAGCCTTTGTTGTTCTCGTTATTCTGAGTAGAGAGACAGAGAGATCCTGTTTTTAGTGATAAAGGAACAGCGGGTAGGTAACAAGAGATGAAACAAGTCGGCTTAATCTCGAGAATCACAAAGCATGATCCAGATCGGCGAAGGACAAGCTCCCTTACCTACCCGTTCCTCTATGTAAGTAAGTAATACTGTGCCATTATAATATGAACAACCTCATAACAACATGATCATCCTCATCATCATTATTGTCATCATCATCATCATCATCATCATCCCCCAAGATAAATGATTGGGCATCCGATGACGCATTGTCTCCTCAAGAAAGGACTCTCTGCTTGCTTCCCACTAACATCTCCTAAAACATTTCCTACACAGACTTCAGAAATCCCCTCAACTCTTCAAACTCTTGTAGCTCTTAGGCCTGTGTAGCTTCGTATTTGTAAATATTCTTGTGAAAAAAAATAGCGACAAGGATATTATTATTATTACCAAAGGGAAATGTGTTATATAAGACAAGAAATATATATCTACAAAAATATTATGAACTAAAGTGGTCCGTGTTTGTACAAAATATCCCCCACCTCCGTCTCCACAGATTTCTAACTCAGTTTAGACCCTTGGAAGAAGAGAAAATATATTAAAATTAATGGACAAGAGTGCTGGTTGATCTTGATGATTAATTCCCAAGTAAAGGGTCTCAGAATTCTTAAGTCCCTCTTCTCCCGGCTTCTTTATAGATTACTAGCCTGTCCCGAGCTGCTAGCCGTAGGAAGTAGCTATCTCTGTTCTATATAATTGTATAGCATTGTATTACCCGTAGAGAGAGAGAGAGAGAGCTTTGTTGTGTGCATTGTTGTATCATCATCATCATAAGGGTATTATATTATTATCAAGTGTTGACTGTCTATGCTACCGTTGTGTTTTAAGCTGTAGGGGCTAGTATGGATTGTAGTAGTCACTCTATAGTTTGACACTTGTTCATTCTTAAATGGGAGTAGATGAGACAAGATAATTTAACCAGGATTGATTGTTACTCACACTGCGAGACAGTATTGTTGACAGAGTGGATTTATCAGATGAAATAAACTGTTATATGGAGTTGATGCCAACAAACGAGCCTGTCCTTCATTTAACTACTACGTAGTAACGCCGTCATTGGCTTCAGCAAACGAGACATGAGGACTTGGATCTTTGCTGCTTTCCAATTTAATGATTAAAAAGCTATGGAGTCCCGAGGGGGTTGGCTGCACCATCATTTTCATCCCCGCTTAGCAGTCACAAAGACAATGTAATGCTTCAAAGGGATTATATATAGAGATGCATACTTCCGCCTGATCTTTGGATTAGTGATTGCCATTACAAGCTTTTTCGACCTAAAACTTCCCCAGGCTATCTCTTTAAGGAAATCAGATTGTTTTAATGGAATTAAATACTGGATTGGACCCACAGGGAACGAACCTGGATCCTGCAGCGGCCTTACCGAGGAAAATCATGTGGATGGAAAAGAGGTAAGCGTAAAAAAATCCCAGTCTCAAAGAGGCTAATTTCCCCTAAAATTAACATTACGAGATAAGGCATTTTAGGGGAGGAGTCAAATTTGACATTGTAGGTTAGGCCCTCGTGTTGAAATATGCTTGGGTGAGTTGGATCCGTTTGAATTTGTAATGTGATATGAGTATGAAAATGAGTTAGAGAAGTAAGAGAGTTAAAAGTTGATCACCTATTTTAATTAAGGATCATTGGTTGGTTAGCAGTAGCACAGTTCAAAGTTCACAGTAGTAGTACGTAGCATATGTCTAAGTATATTTATGCCTAGTGTACTAGAATATTTTAAATATGTCTAAAATGTTATATAGTAGTGGTAGCATTGCATTGATCGGCGAATACAAGACAGTCAAAAACTCTTACACAACAACTCTAAACACTACGTCCCAACCTCCCTTTAAAACTCCTCTCTATAAATATTTATATATTTATTTCTATCTACGCTTACAACAAATGGGTAACTCTTATATCAATCCAGAGGCATCGTCAATTCATAATTAATTCAATATCCCTCATCCCCCTCAACTCAATCTTACACATTAGGATAACACACACATCTCCCCCTCATAACGACAACAAGAATGGGCAAATGTTTTTTAAAAGCGCTTTTCTCTCATAAAACAAAAGACCACCACCGTCAAATACATCCTTACACAAATGCGGACAGGATACAACCATTTAATAATTTGATGACAGAGCTTGGTAAGCAATTCTTCTATACAACATGTCCACCGAGAGTGGCAGTGGGGGTTTTTATCAGATACTCGTTACTATAACGAGTCGTTAGCTGTATGTAATGTAGCTTGCTCCGAGAGTTGTAGGGTGTTGTCACATAATCAAATCGTTTTGAAGGTGGTAACCACAAATCACTCACATCTGAGTCATCTCTCTGCGTATGAATCCATGTCTGTCTGAGATGATGAATATTGAATCCTTAACTAGTCTACCTCTAATTATATAATATGTAATCTTGTATTGATATTAAGCTGACGTGAGGTGACATATGACATTACACCACCACACGTCGTAGGTGAGGCGAGACTCTTCTAGCTCTCTAGTTATTCAAGCCGAGAGAAAGCGGGTGATGGAAATCTGGTGGAGATTTTTTTTAACGTTAGAAATTCATGGAAGTTGACGAAAGACTTTCCCTTTGCTTACAATAAAATTATCTGCTTTTTAAAATCAAACTCTTTGAAATAGACAAGTCAAGCGGTCACAATCTCTCTAGTATCTTCATCCACATGATAACAATTTATCCTTTCTTTTTTTAAATATATATAAAGCCTTGCTAATACATGATGAGCTTGTTAAACCTTTTTTTTTGAAAATTGTTATTTTTAATACACCATTTTTTAAATATAGTCAATCTCCTCGACAAAAGTACACCCGGTTTTACAAGCTTGTTTATAGCTTCTCTCTCTCTATTACAAGACATCCATTGATTTAAGCTTTATGTAACCCTTCTCTCATTTCCTTCCCCAGCTTCCCCAACCGACTTTCTTTTGTTTAGAAACGGAAAGTATTAGTCTGGAGGTAAGTTACTATGTCGGCAATGATCCGACATGATATCTCCAAGAGACAGGGAGTGCCATTCGTAACAACAAGCAACAAGCCACTTGGTCTGCTCTAGATTTTTATTTCAAAGAGGAAAATATATCTCAAAATATGACTGGCTCAAGCTAGTAGAATGATGCATATATTTTTTTTGCTACATTTTACAGAATGCAAGGGAAATATTTCCCCACAGGCTGCTGTACTTTTAATTCTTTGTGTAGACAACATCGGGTCAGCAGAGTCTACGCACACGGTACAGTTGTCCCGCAAGAGCCTTGATGAAGGGGCCTTTTAGACTGTTAATCTGGATGACCCGTATTTAAAGGATCATCCTCAAGTGGAATTGGGAGAGAGAAGCATTTACATCATTAAAACACAAACACAGAGCATATTTAGTGATGACGACGATGATGAGAGAGAGAGAGAGATCTGGCTTCTCACGACATATTTATGTATGCAGTTTGGGATCTCAAAAAGTCACTTCCTACGTACACTTATTATTTTATATAAGGGTCACATCCACATATATATTTTGTTTCACATTTAATAGCTGAAGAGAGGTATTCTATTTAGTTTTCCGTTTCAGTAGACAAATGAATGCTTCGTCTTTGATGATTTGGATTAAGGAGCAGATGGAATTTCTGGAGAGGACTCTCCACCTCGATGTTGCTGTTGCTGGTCGTCTTCTTGCTGACTATTACCTGATGAACCTACTCCTGTGGAATGGAAATTGAAACAAAAACATATTAGGGCTTTTTTAAAAACTCTCCCCAGGGGGGTTGGAGGAAGCAGAGTAGAAAATAAATGATAAATTAGTCGATGCTAAAGTGCAACGCAATATTTTAAGCAGTAAGTAACGGTAATCATATTAATCGAACTGAGGAAAACTTCTTGGATGAGATCAAGCGGATGATGGAGTACGTCTATGGAAATAAATACGGTGCTAGTGGTGGTGGTAAAGATAGTTCACGACAATCTAGAGATTTATGGTAGGAATAACACTACCAAACTTAGTTCAGATACCTTGTCACTCACGATAGCTTCTTTCCCACAATCGTTACCCCTCAATTAATTTGATTAAAACGTTTGTGGCTCATCCAACCATTTCTAAATGGATGTGGACATGCATACCAGAGTTGAAATAAAAACACCAGAGAACTTCCTCAAAATAGTATGGCTCAGGATGCCCTCAATAAACATAACTCAAAAGGGTGACATCGGAACAATGTAATAACGAGCAAAACTAAACGAAAGGAAATAGCCACAGTTATAATGAATGACCACGGGACCTGCCTCACAAAAGTATTGACTCGATTTTATGACTGATTCTCAAGTGTCAAATCTTCCTGACTAGAAACAAGTGTTGAAATTGAGCCTCCGGTGCTTGACCACATGGCCGCGTCGGCGGCTGTACTCGACGTAGATGACAGATTCGGATCCGCCACCCCGGGACCTTCTAAGGAGTCGGTTGAAGTTGTGGAGATTCCCATAGCCCCACCTTCACAAATCATACTACCCCTTTCGTCCCCTGACCTCCCCGTAAGAGAGTCAGCAGAGTCACTCATTACACGTGGAAGGGATTGGCCCGAAGGTAGCTCGAGAGAGTCCGCCATTCCAAGCTGACCTTCGCCAGATCGAATTAATGAATCTGTCATTTCTCCTGATCGAATTAAAGAGTCTATCATTTCCCCAGGCCGAGATCCTTGTTGTGCTTGCAATGAGTCAGAGGAGGCTGTCATAGCTTGTGCAACATTCTCCTCATCTTTGTCAAGGTCCAAAGAGTCTCGGGACACTTGCATGAGATTGGCCGCACTACAAATCGGCTCGTCTAATGAATCTCCACTTGAGGTCATTTTCGTCTCCGTCGTCTCTCCCATTTTGGAGAGCTTCTCGGGAACACGATATTCTAAACTGGAATCCGCATCCGTCGTTCCAAAGGCTTCGGATGACTTTAGGTGGAAATCATCAAATTGACTCGTGTCAGTCTCAGGAGATCGGGGCTCAGTGACAGTGGTGGTAAAGAATGCCATAGGATCCATTCTGGCATCGGCAAGGGAGGAGGAGTTCTCAGAATCCTCTGACTGGATTCTTTCTGAGAAGATCTTCATAATTTTATCGTCATGGTCTAATTCAATAGAGTATGGATCTTCGTCAGGTTCTCCAATCATTTCCGTTTCGTCCGACTCCTCTGAAACTTGGGATTCGTGGCCTTCTTCTATTTCTGACAGGTCAATCTTAGATTTCTCCTCTTCTTGTACGGCCATCTCTTCCAGGCTCTCAAATTCTATTAAACCAATCAGTAAGTAATTTGATTAGTTAGGAGCTAGGACAAGATCAAAATATATTCCTCATCTACTTTTTCTTATTTTATACGATCAGAGATAAGAAGTAGATGGACATGTTACTTAATTTAATAAAACACTTTAGAAATTCGAAAAATTGAAATTTTATGCTTGAAAAAAAAATAAAGCTAATAAACGAAACCAGAAGATCATTATTAAATAATTACCTTTCAAAGATGAAGAGGATCCTCGTGATCCAGGGCGACCACTCTTCTCCCCATTCCCATTTTTCCCATCGAGCTCTGGCAGAGAAGAGCTCATCTCGAGACTCAAAACGGATTTAGGAGAATTCTTAAGAGATCCTTCTTCCTCAATGTCCTCTAGACGCTGCGTGGACAGCCCTCTATCAAAAATGGAATCTCTTTCATTCTCAAAGTCAGAGGGTCCATTATCATCATCATCTTGAAATTCCTTCAACTGATCAAACGAAGATCCCGGGTAATAGCTTATTTGGTTGTCTTCCGGGGAAAATCCCGGCTCCGGAGTTATCGGCCTCTCAATAGGGTCTTGAGAGTCATCCACCGAATCTCTTAAGAATAAGTCTAAAATCTCCTCTTCCATAACAATGTCTCTTATCTGCTCATCCTCTATTCGTTCTTCGATCCCATACAAAAGGGAATCACTCCATGACTGACTATCTGATCGCCGGTGGGTCTTTCTCCCAGAATTGTCTGCTCCAAACTCCATTGAATGCTCAAGTACCATAATATTACCTTCTTGGTCATCTTCCCGCTCAGGTTCACCCTTGACCTTCGCTTCGAAGGTACGACTAGTCTCAACTTGGGTGCACACTGTAGTTCCACTAGTACTTGAGGTCAGAGTTATCGGATATCCAGAACTACCCTGTTCCTCTTCTTGCCCAGCTTCACAATGAACTGACCTGCTGGTCACTACCTGGATTACAGGGGGTTGTTGTGGCATAGTGTGACCCCGAGGTGGTAAAGGTGGGGGTGATCCGGCGGATTCGTCGTCATCATCTAAAAGGAGTTCACGTCCCAAGCTTATCTGGGATGCGACTAGGGTTCCAGATTCAGAAGCATCACTGGACAAACTACCCATTGTCGATGAAGCCCCCGACGCGGCTCCTTGGGCCGTTTCATATTCAGAGCCTGAACCTGACGTGGGGAAATTATTTGACACTTGACCTAGCACATCGGAATCCCAAGACATTGGTCTCGAAGGGCCGTCTGAAGAGCTCTTCAACGTTGCGTCATCAGGTGCGGTGAAGAATTCTCCAGAAGATGAGGACCTTACGGCATTTGTGTCTCCTGCTCCTGTACCTGATCCTTCTACTCCAATTCCCCCTTCAAGCCTGTCCAGACCCTGTAGTACCAGATAATTAAATATCACATTATGCAATCGTTCTCAAATGAGCTCATTTCGCATTTACCGATCTAGCACCCCCTTATTTTTCATTGAAGATCCAAATCTTTATGAGAAACTATAAGAAAGAATATATCCATAACTTACCCTTGTGGATCTTTGAGTTTCTGGAGAGGACAACCCGCCTGTCGACAGTAGTTCCTCATCAGTTATGTCCATGCTAGAAGGTTCCGACATTTTCGGCTCAATCCCCAACTGCTTCTCTACAGTTGACTCGATATCAGACACAAGAGACGAGGCCTGACGTCGGACCTCTCTCAGACTCGATTCCGATGGTGATGGATATTTTTCACTCGTCTCAATCTCACTTTTATCGATGGACTCCCTGCTAGATAAAATGCTTTTACTCTCGGGGTCCAACGTCTCTACCCTTTCGCCCAGCTCCGCTTCGAAAATGTCCCGACCAATCTGCTGATCCAGCTGGGAGGCGGAGTCAAACTTGTCGAAAGATTGCAACTTGTCGAAAGATTGCTGTTGATCAGAGTCAGTCCTTTCGAAGAGGACTTTCCTCTCTGGGGAAGACTCCTCAGTATTCTCGAATAAGTGGGACTCTAGAATTCGCTGCTTGACTTGGTTCTGTACGAGGTCTTCGAATTGGACCTCGTGGTCCTCTCCTGGCTCATCAGTGTCCAAAAATATGGCTTCTTTACTCCTCTCGATTTCATACGGACTTGGTGTCCGCTTGATAAGCGACGCTGCTGCTGGGCTATCGACCACTGCGAAGTGAAGCAAGTGACCTTGCTCGTCGATATTTTCTTCACCGATGAATGCAGTGTTTTCGATACCTTGAGTATAATCTTCGACAGAGGAGACAGATTCTCGCTTCTTTTTCTCTTCAACGTCTTTTTCATCCCAGAAGGCTTTCCTGTCCCGAAAGGTTCCTATATTTTCCACAACTCTGGATGGAGATGCTGACACTTCTTGAGTTCCTGACCCTGGTGATCCCATTTGAAAATTACTAAACCTTTTATCTCAAACTGAACTACCACCAAAATGGTTCTTTGAATTCCACCTCATTACCAATGACCTATAGATTTATGCATGACATAGTCCCTAAAGTGTCGGTTGCAGTGACTGAAAACAAATTAAAATAAATAAATCAAGCCGAACCTTGCTTGAAGCTATTTTTGCTATGAGGATGCCATTTGTCATGCCAAGGGATTTGTGCAATCGTATCAATAAGTGCATATATGGTCCACGCAGAATTTCAAAACTCGCAGAGGTCACCAACAGGTCTGAGATTCTTTGGCCCTTTTCGATTACTTTTAAATATCGAACAGAAGCGTTTCCACATCCACACGAGCATATTTCCACACACACACTTGCAAAGCGATATGAAATATAAGAAAGCGGAAATCATAAACCAAAAATTCAAATCAATTTGCTTACGAATGCCGCTACACATGAATTTGACTATTGACCATCCTCCTCTTCATCCCCTTGTGAGGGGGCTGCAGGAGCTCGGCCCTTCTTCCCCTTCTTTTTATTCTTTTTAGATTTGGCCGGCTGGGCTGTGGATGTTGCCGTAGGCGCTTCCAAGGGTGGACTTTTCTCTTTCCCTACTGACTCATCGAGAGTGACGCTGGGGCTACTGAGGGTGTCAGGGCTATCTAAATCATTCGAGGGGGAACTAATCGGATCTTCTTCTTCCTCCCTAGGCTCAGAATCCCTTTGAACATATTCAGTTTCCAATGTCTCCACGTCCTCAGCGGCTTTCTCCTCCCCGTTATTCAAAGAGGAGAGGGCTTCGGCGATGATCCCTTCCACAATCTCCTTCCCGTACTCGGTCGTCTCTTCAATCTCTTCTTCAGAGACCCTTTGAAGGGGCTCGAATTCCTCCACGACTCGTTCTAAGGGCTCGATTTCCCTGACCGAGGTTGAGCTTGACCATTGCTCTTGCTGCAGTTGGGACTCTAATCTTTCAAACTCATCAAGGTCGGCGGGGGTGGTGGAAGTCTCTTCTTCTGGGCTGAACAGGACCCCCCTCACATCCTCATAATGCCCGGGGTCTATTTCATCTTCAGAGGTCATCTCTACAATATCCACCCCGGAGCTACTTTGAGTGGGGGTACTTTTCCTAAACTTTTCCTCGAATGTTCCTCTGAAGGACTCGGAGTCGGAGTGGGTGGAGGGAGCCTCGGGGTCTCCTTGCTGAGGTGGTTCTTGCCGGGATCGAGATTCTTGTAAAATTATGGGTTCTAAAATTAAAAATAGGGAACTGTGTTTTTATGACGAGTGGGAGTGGTATTACAATATGTTAATCAAACACTTTTTAATAAAGCACTTCAAGTCTAGGTCCTAATTTGTGAGGGGATTATTTTCCTCGAGAAGTTGTCTGAAATTTAGTCTGTTTTAGGACGATGGACAAGTCTTTAGTCAAATACAGGAGAGAAAGACGGTCAGGAGACACCCCGACGATAGTCAGCCAGATTATAAACAGAGAATGATAGTTTGTGTAGTACAAGCTCATACGAAAACGGATGCAAAATATTATTGGCAAAAAGAATTAAGAAGCTCAGACCACACCCACATCACAGAATACAAGCACGAACCTTCTTGGAAACGAACCACAAGCTTTTGTGTGATAATAGGAGAGTCCACCCTGTCATCGTCATAATGCTCAAAGTGCTGGGAGTATTCTTCCAAGGGGGACGAAGGCTCCTCTGGCGACTTGGACGACGGAGGACTTTGAGGGACAAGCTTCTCCTTCACACTTCTAATCTCTACGCTCTCTCGCCCATTCTCCGAAGTTCGCACAAGCAATTTCACCTCCGCATGAATCGGACTCGCTTTCCCATCTTTCAAAGTCTCTAAGAGAAATCCGGGACTTTTTTTACCACTTCCTTGGGGGGAAAAATATTACACGGATTGAGTTTACTGGCCAACCACAGGATTAAATGCCAGTTAGTCCAATGTCAACAGGGTGTCATTAGGTATTAGTGAGAAGCAGATTAAAGCCAGATCCTACAGGCTTCATCACACAGTTAATAAACAGACATGGTGGAGAGTATTATATGCCCTGATGACCCTGAAAGGTCAATCTAACAATTCCCCTGTGGCATTAGTGAAGGAGCTATGAAAGAGTCCATGCAAAGCTCGTCATACGATGTCAAGACCAGTGCCATTGCCCAAGCGATAGTAGAAACGCGCTGATGAACGCATTCCATTAAACATAGGAGAACGAATAACGAAAACACCGAAACGATAAAGAAGTCAGTGAAATTTGTAAAAAAAATAGTTAAATTTCTAGTGCCTAAATTGTATTAAAGAAACCACTGTTGAAAACATTGGAGCGTTTTTCAACGCTTCTCTGAAGAGGATGCAAGTTGGGATGTGTTAATTCTTACCCTCTTGAATGCTGACGAGTTCTTCATGCTCATGAGTCTGGGGGAGGTCACGTTCTGTAAATAACAAGTGGGAGACATGGGTCAAATTACTTTACTCAAGGTACGAGGTTTTACATCTACTTAATTCTAAGTAAGGAACCTGAAGGCTTAATTTTTGTGATCGCTCTATGAAGCTCAAGCTTTTGTTAACAACATCGAAGGGTTAATATTAATAAGAAGCAAAATTAAAATAAAACTTCATCTTGTTTAGACAAATGGAAACCTCTGCTCTTTCGAGATTGACGTTTCTTAGCTCGACGCTTCCCAACGGACACAGCTCCGCTCGGGGCTTCTGGTCCGGGACTTCCGGGACAAATGAAGATCTGGACATTTGATGTCCCAGGCTTGTTCACATGATTTCCGACCGTACCAATGTCTTCCATCTCTTCTAGATCTGTCTCGGGATCCGGGTCCTCCTGAATACTCACTGCAAGGCTGTTGTGACGAACTGACTGCCTTTCTGAGTCTTGGACAAACACTGAGGAGCAGTTGGAGCCGGCCATGTCCATTAGGGTCGTCACAGCTTTATCTTCAGTTATCATCCACTGCATCTTCATTTCAGGATTCATCGCTAGAAATGATGGGTCGATATCGGACATTTCTTCGTGTTCAGTGGTACCACTTACAGACGCTGCTTCGTCTTCGTCAGCCGTTAATTGATCGTGATAAACAGCCGTGGCCACTCTCGGTGGTGGCATTTTTGAAACAGCAGCAGCTTCGATTTGTTCTGCATCCTCCTCCGGGATGTCCTTCTCAGCATCCCGTTCCTTCACCACCACTGACGACAAACATGAAGCCACGTGATCCATGTAAAATTTCTGAAACGCTGCGTCAGCCGACTTTCTACGCTGTTCATATCCAATGAAACCCCCTTCGTCATCTTCAGAATCCTGCATATCTTCGTAATCAGTAAGCCCGTCCTCGACTGGTGTAGTTGTGAGGAAATTCTTGGGGATTTTATTATCTGGTTCCACATCCTCTTCATCCGTGATATTCTCATACAAAGGATTGTCCCCAAAATCCGAGGGAGTTATTGATCTTCTAGCCCTACGGCTGTCATGCGAGCAGAGACCCGAGGGTGACCCGTAGTCGTATGGACTGTCAAGACTTTCTTCACCGGTAATTGGGTCAACTCCTAGCTCCGCAGTTTGGACTCGGATTTGGGGAGGTTCGGATTTTCTACTGTAGTTTGGATCAAGATCATCATCAAGTTCTTCGACATCTGTGAGTCCATCGTGTTCTCGAAGCTGGAAAAACTCTGTGAGAGAATACCGTTTCCCATGGATTTCCTTATCGATGACATGAACAGTTGTCTGCTGGTCATTATGCATCTCTGGTAGCTGGACGGAGTTTCGTCGAGATTCGTCAAGTTCAGACTCCCCTTCCATGTCTTCCATATCGGTGACTTGATCCTCCAGACCAGAGGAATGCCCATCCCCGTCGTCATTTGGGAGAGAGAGGCGAGATCGAGATTGATTGGACACTTTAGTGACTGCCCCAGAGTGATCTATAGTCGACACTTCACCCTCGTCATGATAGTCCCTCAAGACTTTCTCATACTCATGAGTATCCTCAGGTTGGTCTCGCCCCACTTCGTCCTCTTCATTCTCCCCTTCAGACACATCCTCCGTGTCAGTTAGCCCTTCATCAACTGGAGCAGGGGCAAGTAGGAGCTGATTCGTGGCTGGTGGCCTATTAGGGGTTCTATGGGCCCTGCCTTGGTCCTCCATGTCCTCCACATCTGTGAGGACCTGCTCTTCGATGATGAGCGTTGGGGACTGTGGTCGAAGGTGGGCGGTGGTGTCTTCACGGGCAATGTTACCAGAACCGTTGTGAGCCATTGATTCGCCGATTCGCATGCTTTCGTCGACCCTTAAGAATCATTGTGAATAGTAAATGAAAACATATCCGAGAGTGCAGTGCGCAAATGATAGCCCACTGAAAATGAGTCCAACCAAAAGTACTTGTTGGAGGTTTGCAATGCTTTGGAACCAAACATAATATACGCAATACATAATTCAACATAGTTGCTAACGTAGCTTGCGACATTGCTTGAATGCTTCTACATTGCCATACCCTGCTGAGAGTGCAACTAGTAACTTATTTCTAGAGAGAGGAGGTGACATGTATTTTCTACATAAATCATACAGATATATTTTTTATGATTGAGCTGGATTATTAATTTGGAATGATGAATGATGAATTACCTTTAACGGAGTAAGTGAATGAGATGAAGGGTGCAAGAGACTCGATAATTGTGGGAACGTACCCACTTGTGGGATCTACTCGGGGCGGAGACAACCTAGTGATTTGCAACTCTGTCGACTCCGATGTTCGAGAATCCGACCCAGACATGGATATAGAAATGGGTGAGGATGCCAGGGAGGACCGGGACTGAGAACCTGATCCGGAGACACCTCCGATATCCTCTCCGCCGGAGGTTACGACGCTACGTGACCCCTTACTACCACTACCTGCTGACGAAGACGACACGGAGGTAATCGAACTAGAACCAGAACTAACTGACCCTACTGACTTTTTACTACTTGTCGATGTGGTCGACTTTTGGGAATGGGAGGACTTGGAGGACACCTCCGATCCTGACCTCGAGACCATCTTGCTCCCTTCTTGAGACGAATGCTCGGAAGCTGATGCAGTTACAACCGTGGAGCTCCCTCCACTCGTTCCTTTGATAGAAACGTGGGATGAGTCCCCTGAGCTGTGAGAACCTGACGACGTTCTGCTCACAATTTCCCCCTGTTCTGATTGAGATCCTGAACCAGATGCCCCTGCCTCTCGAGGTGACCCTGTCGCATGTGAAGATGGAGATCTTGACTGCTGATGAGAAGACTCTGACGAGGCTTCAGAGCCTACGCGACTTCTCACGGCTTCCGCACCCCCTGAGACATGACTAGACACAGAAGAAGTTGGAGAGCCAGATCGGGCGTCTGAACCTTCGTGGAAACTGGCCACATCGGAACTTCTCACAGATTCGGGCTCAGAGGCTCTAGATCCACTTGGAGAGGACAAAGTGGCACATCTTGACGATGAGACTGTAGTCCCAGAAGAAGTCTGGGCAGAATCCTCAGAAGAGTTGGGAAATACTTGCATTCCCTCAATAAAATCCTGGGTCGATGTGGACTCCTTCACTTCCCCCTTTTGGGAGTACACGACTGCCAGTGTTTTGACAAACACCTCAGATGTGATTATTGCTGGGGCTGATTTCGGCCTTGGGATTACAGTGTATTGAATTCTGTACTGGAGGTCTGGAAGAGAGTGGGAGGAAGAAGAGGACGAAGGCCGTCGTTTCCCCATCAGTTTAGTAGGGCCAAATATTTTCTTGGATTTCCTTTCCTGCTCCGGGCTCGTGAAAGATTCTCTCAAAATGGATTTCGTCTGGGTGACTGTTGTCGAAGTCACCACCCCGGATGAGGCTGCAGAATGTGCAGAGGACTCAGAGCTCCTCGCAGACACATCGTGAAGAATGTGTTGGGGAGTCTGAATCCCTTCGGGGGTAAAGGTCATCAACGGTGACTTCGTTAGGATCGAAGTTTCCGTCGATGATGCTCCTACGCTCTTTATGGTGGACTTTGACCCATATGTGGACGAGGACTGACTCTCGTCATCCTTGTCTTTGTGCTCAGTTTCTGCAATGTCTTTGAGGAACTTCTCCTTAGTAGGAGAAATCAGAGGCTCTCCAGCCTGGTAGGAGAACTGGATTTCCCGTACCAGCGATTCATGGGAGAAGACTTTTTGAGATGTCACTGGCGACTTGGGTTTCAAAGAGGTGGTTGATGGGGGTGAGGCTGAGCCTGGTCTTGGTGAATCGTTATCAGACTCATAACGGGGGGTGTATTCTTTGAAATACATGGCGTCCTTAAAGGCCCCGTCTTCAGCGTCTTCCTCTAATTTTTCTGATTGCTCTGAATCGAGATCATCGATATTTCCGGATGTGATGGGCTCTACTGCTCTTGCAGACTCGACCAGGGCCTCTGCAGACTCAATCCCCTCTGTCAAGGAAGTATCAAATACTTCCAGAGCCTCGGTTGTCAACACCTGGTGCTCGGATTTCGTTTCTTTGAATTCAGAGTGTAGAGTTTCTGAGATTTTGCTGTCAACTTGGGAATAGGAGAAATCGAGTTTCTCAGGTGTCTTTTTAGGTGTGGAGGATTCTCCGCCACTGGAAGATCTGTCTTCAGCCTCCACCTCCACCACCGTTTCTAACTTTTCATCGTCAAACTGCATGGGCTCAAGGAGTCCAAACATGGCCCGGAGCACCGGCGTTGTGGCTTGGTCAGTTGGAGTTGGCGTCAGGTCTGGTCGAAGTATTTTAACTTCCTTCTTCAACTGCTCTGCAGCCTCTCGGGCCTCCTCCACAAACTTCTCTACGTCGGATACCAACTGGCTTGGTTTTTTTCGGGGAGATTTCTCTGGTGTTTTTAGGAGAGAGGTGGAAGATCCAGAAGTTTCTCCGGATTCTGAAACTTGCAATTTAGCTCCATCGGATTTACGGATCCCGAGCTTGTCTGGTTTTCCAGAAGAGTCAGAAGAAGTTGCTGTTTTCGATTTGAATGTTTGTATTTGCGATGAGCCAGCATCTCCTGATCTTTTCGATTGTGAACTTCTCAACTCTGAACTTGAGGTTTTAACAAGAGATTCGGATTTTTGTGCGGATGATTTGGATTTGGATTTTTGAACTGAAATCTCGCTAAATTCGGATTGTGATCTGGATTCAGAAGAAGAGAATTTCTTCGATTTCGATGTAGCCTCGGATTTGTCCAATTTGGAAATAAATTCAGATTGTAAGGACGCTGCCGCCCCTCTTGTCAGCGATTCCCCAGATTTATGTACAGATTTCATTTCTGAACTCCCAAGCTTTTCAGCCTTGGGAGATTTCATGACAGGGATTTGGGATTTCCTGGATGACACGGGAAGTTTCTGAGTTTCTTTAAACTCGCTTTTCATCTCGACTTTCCCAGTTTCTGAAACTGCCTCTGGTTTTATAATATCTTCAGATACCACGGGTAATCGCACTGTCTCTTCCTCAGAACCAGCTCGTCCTTGCTTTTCCTCCCCATCGGACGGGATACTTCGACTATCATCCGATTTTTCAATAACTGTAACCATCGAACTGGAAGTACTTAGTTCTCCAGTGTCGCTAACTTCGTCACCCTTGTCTCTAAAAGATTTGTCAACGATTTCCTCAAACACACTTGGCTCTTGTGGAATTTCCGGCATTGGTGAAGTAGCTTTCTCTCCATCTGCAATTTCTAAGCCCTCTGAAGACTTGTCTAATTCCGGTCCGGAGCTTGACGAGCTTGTCGTGATGGTGGTCGTGGTAACGGTTGTAAGGTCACCAGAACTAGAAGTGGAAGTCTCAGAGCAGGTCTCTTCCTTGGAAACGACACACAACTGCTGGAATGCATGAAGATCTGGCTTCTCTTTGATAGTGTCCAGAGGCTTGATTGAAGGAGATCTCTTCTCCTTTGTGACTGGGGCAAGGTCCACCACAATCATTTCGAATTCATGAGCTTTAAGTGCTTTATTTTCTTGGTGGTCAGCCTCGAAAACTTCCTTTTCTAAACGGGCAATTTCGTCTTCCAAGGATGTGGGAGCCTCACCCTCTTCAGCTGACATCTGACCTTCAGCTGTGATCGTTGTAACTGTTGATGTTTCAGTGACCTGGGTGAGCTTTCCAGTCTCTGTTGAGCTGTCTTCTGGAACTCCTGTGATAATGATTTCTTTTTCGACTTGGATTTTAAAAGTCTGGACACTTTTAGAATCAGAATCCTCGCTTATTTTTTCCACCTCCTTTGTCTCTGAAATTTCGGATTCTTTCCCTTCCTCTTCGGGCTTATCAAAAATGTCCTTATCATCAGAGATCCAAGCAGTGGTCACTGTTATGGAAGAATCGGATGCAATTTTAGCCTCCATCATTTTCTCAGCCTCATAGATAGTGGATATAGTCGGCTTCTTAGAATGACTCGTTGAGGTCTCAATATCCACTTTACTCACTTGCTTAACTTGGTAATAGTCCTCCCCGAATTGGAGTATTTGAGATTCCAGAGATGAGATGACTTTCTCAGTCTGCTGGTCCCGTTTTGTCTCCTTCTCCGTTTTCGGCTCCGAAGAGTCTCTTTCCGCTTGGGTTTTACTAGCCTCCGTTTTCTCAAACGCTTCTTCCGACAGCGTTTTTGGAAAGTGCTTCTTGGCCTTGTGATCTTCGCTTGTAGCTCCTGAATCCGACCCGGAGGACGAAGAATGCAGCTCAAGGGACAAAAGCTCTTCGGGGAGACTTTCTTCCATGATCCCTGAGAGCTTGAGCTCTTCTATGATGGAATGCTGTGGAGTTATGGGCAGCATGGACTCGGACATTTCAGATAGTTTCTGGTCCATAAGGGGCTCGGAAACTTCTATTTTCATCACTTCTGAGGATTTCGTTAGCATTGTGGCCACTCCGACTAATGCTCCTACAGCTGCTGAAGTCATTGATTCAAATATTTCAGACTTGTGAGTTTCGCCCCCTCTGGTCACCGAAGATTTTTCCTGTTTCGTTGTAACTGAGCCAAGTATCTTTGATTTTTCTATAGTCTCCTCTTCAACTTGCTCTGTGAAATCAGATGAGATCGAGTCTAGGATGTCTGAGGATTTTTCCGACATGTCTTTTGAGCTAATGTCTCCTGGAGATTTGATTTCCTCTGCAGTTTTAACAGTGACAGTGGTCACGGTTTCAAAAACTTCAGGTTTGACATCTTCGGCTTTGGTTTTATTTATGTCAAGTTTTCCAGGTTTGTCTGAGACCGCTGTGGATTTTATTTCTTTTGGTGCTTTGACAGTCACGGAGGTCATCGTTTCAGAAATTTCAGATTTTAAAGACTCCCCTTCGTACACTTTGGTGGTAATTGACTTTGAAATTTCTGATATTTGGTCCGCTGCAAGAAGCTGGATACTTTCTGCCTTATCTTTAGATTCACTTTTGGGGGATTTAATTACTTCCTGCACCCCATCACCGACTGATGTATCAGTTTTGAGTCCTTGAGACTTAAGGGTTACATCGTCGGTCAGTGGTTGGATTTTCTTACTGGCTTCAACAGCCGCCGATGTCATTGTTTCAAAAACTGAATGTTCGCCATCGTCTCCTTTGCTGTCAGTAGAAGAGACGGCAGTAACAGCCGTTTTAGGGGATTTTTCGTGGATATCCTTACCTTGGTCTTGGACCACTGAGGATTCGGCTCGTTTTATGACAGATTCGATAGGAGAAGATGTCAATGTTTTGAAACTCTCAGATTTAATATCTTGATCCTTCTTAGCTTCAATCTCAGAGATTCGTGAAGCTGCTTTGTCCTCTGCAGATTTCATTTCTTTGGTCGCTTCTACTGATGCGGTGGTCATTGTTTGGAAAACATTAGATTTTAAATCCTCTCCTTTAGATTCAGTAGGAATATATTCTGCAGCTTGGGATTGAACGGAGGCTGCTGTTTTGGGTTTGCTCTCAGATTTGAAATCTTCACTGATCGATTCTTGGATTCCTTTTACTGCTTCTTTAGTAGCAGAGGTCATAGTTTCAAATATTGGGGACTTTGAAGCTTGGTCAGTGACATCCTCATCTTCTGCCAGTTCCGATTTAACATCTGAGGATATTATCACCTTTGTGGACTCAGAACTATCTGAGTCGGTAGGCAATTGAAAAATTTCAGGTTTTGAATCTTTCTCTTTGATCTCTTCAATTTTAATTGATTGTGATGGTTCTTTTGTATCTGGGGATTTTATTTCTTTAGTGGCTTCAACAGCGGCTGAGGTCATTGTTTGGAAAATATCAGATTTCCTATCTTCTGCTTCTTCAACCTTCGGAGAAATGGATACAGCGATTCCAGAAATTTCGTCGTCAGCATCATACCCGGAGGATTTAATTTCCCCCATGGACAGAGTAGTAACTGAAGGAAGAGTTTCGAATTCCTCAGATTCAAAATCTTTGTCTTTCACTTCTTTAGTTTCAATTGCCTGGGTCTGTCCTTTGATGTCCGAGGATTTGATTTCCATCGTTGCTGGAGAAAATCCCGAGGTTACACTTTCGAAACTTTCAGAGCCCAATTTAACATCTTTGTCTTTAGCCTCTTTGAATTCAGCTGCTAAGGACTTTTCTGCCTCATTCGAGAATTTTGTTTCCCTTGTTGCTTCGACAGCAGCTGAGGTCATGGTTTCGAAATCTGGAGATTTTAAATCTCCATCCTTCGTCCCTTTGTCTTTAGTTATTGTCGACTGTGTTTCGACTTTGGGAGATCTCCCGTCTTTTATTGCTTCGACAGCAGCTGAGGTCATCGCTTGGAAAATATCAGATTGACCACCTTGGCTAGTAGTCTCAGACTTTTCTGAAGAAATGTTCACTTGTTTTTCAGGGGATGCCATTTTATCAGATGCTCCAACTTCTGCAGAGATATCAGAAGTGGTATCGACTTTGGTGGGTTTGATTTCGGGGGTCACAGACTTGTCTTTTGTTTCAGGGGATCTTATTTCAATTTTTTCCTGTGATGACGAGGATTTAGATTCGAAACTCTCAGATTGTAAATCTTGATCTACTGTCTCTTTGATTTCAGGGATTAATGACCGTTTTTCGTCCTCGGGAGATGTCCCGTCCTTTGTGGCTGCCACAGCAGCTGAAGTCATCGTTTGGAAAATATCAGATTCACCTTTGATTTCAGGCTTTTCTGGAGAAATTTTAACCTGTTTATCAGTGGATTCCATTTGCTCAGATACTAGACCACCTGTGATCTTTGTAGTTTGAAAGATTTCAGTTGTAGTATCTCCTTTCGTCTGCTTGAATTCAGGGGTTTCAGGCATTTTCATAAGAGTTGAAGTTTTAGTTTCGAAACTCTCGGATTTTAAATCTTGGACTTTGGAGTCTGAAATTTCAAGAGATTTGAACTGTTCCGTCATGAAACTCATCCCTGAAGATTTCATCTCTTCTGATTTCTGAGATTTGGTTGAGCTTTTAGTTTCGAAACTCATTGATTTGACTTCTTGGTCATAGGCATCTTTGAGCTTGGATTCAGATGACTTGATTATTGCTGATGTCGTTCTTACAGTACTTGAGGGGATGGTTTCAAGAATTGACTTAATCCCACTTTGAAACATTTCCAATTTCAAATCTTGAACTTCATGCATTTTGGTTTCAATTGTTTGAAACTGATCTTCGAGTTCAGAGTAATGGGATTCCAATCCGGCTTGAATGGCCCCAGCGGTCATAGTTTTAAAGCTATCGGATTTAAAATCTTGGAATTTGTTCTTGTTAGTTTCAAGGGATTCCAGCTGTTCTTTGAACTCTGCGGATTCAGCTTCCATTCCGGCTATAATAGCACCAGAGCTCATAGTTTTAAAACTATCGGATTTGAAATCTTGGGACGTTTTCTTGCCGATTTCAAGGGATTCCAGCTGTTCTTTGAAATCCGTAGCTTGGGCTTCCATTAGTTCTTGAGTAGCTTCAGAGGTCATCGTTTTAAGGCTATCAGATTTTAAATCTTGCAATTTTTTCACGCTGATTTCAAGTTGTTGAAACTGTTTGTTGATATCTGTGGACTGGGTTTCTATTCCTGCTTGAATAGCACCAGAGCTCATCGTTTTAAAGCTATCGGATTGGAAATCTTGGGACGTTTTCTTGCCGATTTCAAGGGATTCCAGCTGTTCTTTGAGCTCCGTAGAGTGGGCTTCCATTCCGGCTTGAATAGCACCAGATGTCATCGTTTTAAAGCTATCAGATTTGAAATCTTGGGATGTTTTCTTGCTGATTTCAGGGGCTTGTCGCTGATCTTTGAACTCCGAGGATTGGGCTTCCACAAGTGCTTGTGTAGCACCAGAGGTCATCTGTTTAAGGCTTTCAGTTTTGAAATCGTGCAATTTTTTAAGGCTGATTTCAAGTTCTTGAAACTGTTCTCTGAGATCTGCGGATTCAGCTTCCATTCCTGCTTGAATAGCACCAGAAGTCATCATTTTGAAGCTATCGGATATGTTATCTTGGCCTTCCTGTTCAATGCGAGACTTGTCAGATGATTTCACTTCCTTTGTAGCTTCAACTGCAGCTGAGGTCATTGTTGGAAATATTCCAGACTTAACATCCTTGTGTTTGGTTTCGTGAATTTTAAATTTATCCGTAATGTGTTTAACTTCGATTTCGAATTGTTCAATGTCCTTACATGCTTGTACAGCCTCGGAGGTCATAGTGGGGAAAATATTATATTTATTTCCTTCCTTTGGATCTGACATTTCTTTCTTGAGAACTTCTGGAGATTTCATCCCTTCCTTTCCTTCAGCAATCATTTCCGAAATTTCAGATTTTAAACATTCAGCCTTCATATCTATAGACTTGGACAGCTCTGACAAATCCTGTCTTCCTCCCTCTTTCTTAGCTTGCATGTCTGAAGATTTTATATCCATGGTAGAATCAACAGAACTTATGGGAATAGTTTCGAATATCTCAGATTTATGGCCAGGTCCTACCACTTTAGTAGATATCGACTCTTGGATTACAGATTTGGATTCATCTCGGTCTGTGTCCATTTCTGACTTCAAATCTTGGATTTCCACCCCCGATACCGCAGATCCTTCAACATCCTTCGTATCAGGCTTATCCTTGGATCCGATGGCAGAGGCAGGGTCCTTAATCATTTCCATAGAACTTGATCTCATGGCTCCGAAAAGCTTAGATTTTGCATCCTCATACTTCATATCTGAGGGCACGAGACTTGGAGTGTCAGAAGATTCCTCAGGCACCAGAGTCTGTGACTTTTCTACCCGGGTTTTTTCTTCGTCCTCGGAGGTTGTCATTCTCTGTACTTCACCGACTGAGGCAACCTCTCCAAACATTTCCGACATTGCCGACAACTCTTGTCCCTTGGTGAGGGCTGAAGATGTAGGGAAGTCATCATTGATTTCAAAGGAGTTTATTTCTTTTGAAGCTTCTACGGCAGTGGATGTCATCGATGGGATGATCTCATCTTTACGACCTTGGAGATTTGACTCACTAAGCCATGGCCCTTCAGTATCTTCTTTCATTCCAGATTTATCTTCCATCGCTGGGATTGAAGAGCTGGATGTCCCACTGTGGAAAAGTTGAGATTTTTCATCCCCGCCTGAAATTGAGATTGGTCGGGTTGGGCTGATTTTACCAGGTTCTTCAGTTACTACAACCATTGACTTTTCTCCATCATCTTTGCAAGGGCTCTTTACTGATTTCTCAGCAGGTACTGATGCAACTGTTTTCAAAGGGTCAGATCTTTTCGTAAAATCTTCTCCCTCAAATCCTTTAGAGATTGAATCGGAAATGCTGAAAGATTTTTTTTCTTTGGTACTGTCAACAGTAGTTCCGGTTAAGGTTTCGAACATTTCGGATTTCAAATCCATATCTTTGGTCTCTTGGATTTCTAATTTTTCCAACTCATCTTCAACTTTGGTATCTAAGGCTTGAATCCCCTTCGTTGTTCCTTCTACCAAAGCTGAAAAAGGGCTAGTGAATGTCTCAGATTTCATGTCTTTAGTCACAAGATCTGGAGAAGTGGACTCAGGCATGGCTTGCACCGAGCCAGGTTTTCCAGTAGGGACTGAGATCTCGACTTTACCGATCCCGGAAGAAATTGTGGCTTCTACCCGAGAAATTTGTCCCGATGTCTCGTCGCGAATTTCAGAAAATGTTTTATGTACCTCTGACGCTTCGTCAACTACACTTGTCTTCATTTTTTCAGCTTCAGTCCCTTCAGATTGAGATTTACTCTCGACTTTCTCAATAATTTTGGATGAGATTTCCACCGGGGTGGTTTTCATAGTTTTTGATAAATCCGGGATTTCTACTTTCTCCGAAATACTTGTTTTAGTATCTTTAGAATCCGGTTCGTCTTTCGGGGAAAGACTCACCTCCATCTTTTCTGTCTTAATGATAACCTTGGTATCCGGGGTGGATTCGACTACTTTCTCTGTTTTCGTACTCAGCCCAATTATGGACTTTAGTGTGTCCGCCATTTCTGTGTCCTTCTGTACAGATGCCTGAGCTAATTTATCTGCTGCCAAGATATCTGATTTTTGAGTGAGGCTTATTCCCATTTTGTCTTCCTTTTTTAATTCTGGAACACTGGAAGGGGACACAACCACTTTCTCTGTGCTTTTCATAAGAACATCCTCAACTTGATCTTTGAGGGTCTCGGACAAAGTCTTCTGGTCAGTAGCTCGAGATTTAAGGGATTCAGATTTCTCGAGCATGACTTCAGATTTTTCTAATTCCTTCGAGTCCACTTTCTTTGATAACTCCATGACCTTTACTGACGCAACAGGTGGAGATCCCTCAATTTCTAATTTCTTAGAAATCTCAACATCCCTCGACTCTATTGGGGAAGGGGTGATTTTTTCGGTGATTGAAACGGAGACTTTACCAGGAATTTCCGAAGGCTGTAATTTAGTTGACAAGACCTCCTCGGAAGTTGTTGTGGATTCAATTGTTTGAGGAATCTTGTCTTTTTCGACACTTTTAATGTCAGTAGCTTCAGAGAGTCGTTCTATTTTAAATTCTTTGATTTGGATATCTGCAAGTGTTTTCTGGGTAATTTCAGGCTTGTCATCTTCAGTAGAGACTTTAGGCTTATCAGTCTTGTCTTTAAAGGCATCCGTTTCTCTACTTTTAGCTAAAGATTCCACCTGAGTTTCCTTCATATCTACTTTTGCATATGCCTTTTGCCCTTGTTCAACTTTTGGAAAATCTTCTAATTCCGTTCCCGTCAATTCTAAATCCTTCGTAGGTGAGGGCTTTTTGGAAGTGACCTCGACTGCATCCTTGGAAGTTTCCGTTCCAAGGGTCACACCAGGCTGTACATCTTGCTCAGAAAGTTCCAAGATTTTAATTCCTTCCTCGGGCAAAGGCTGAACCCCCGTTAAAGAGTCCGCATCTGAAGACTCCGACTTAAAAGTCTCAGCCACAGCGAATGCTGATTCTGCAGTAATTTTAATTAAATCATCAGACACTACTCCCTCCGAAAAGGCCGTTAGCTTTTTGGCTTCTTCATCCTTACGAGTCACTTCTGCTTGCTCCAACCTCTGGATTTCTTGCTTCACTTTGCTAACCGGCTTTTTCACATCGGGCACTTCAACCTGAGGTACCTCAGCCTCAGGGACAACAGCTACTAAATCAGGCTTGGAACTCAAGCGGTCTGAAGGCTTGGCTGATGCGAGTGACTCATCAACTTCATAAGACACCGATTTCTTTAAGTCTGTCGAGGGTTTGCCAACTCTTTGGGATTCCTCAAACTTTACAATTTTCTCGAGCACAGTGGACGTAGGCTCACTTTCTTGAGTCTCTTCGGATTTCGAAATACCAACTGAGATTTCGGATGTGGCATGAGAGGAATCTTGTCTCGGTGGTTTTGCAGGAGCTGTTGGGCTCTTAGCTTTACTGTCTTTAGTTTGCTCTGGCTCCACTTTGGTGCTCAGTGTAGTTTCAGGGGATTTTAATATTTCTGGAGAAATTTGTCTTTGAGAAATTTTTCCAGTCGATTTCGTAACAAACTTGGAGCTTTTATTTATTTCCGAGTCATCTTCCTGAGACAATTGAACAGAAGACGTGGTGGATGATGTCCTAACAGTTTCGGAGAGAAGAGTAAGGCCTGCTTTTTCAGACACTGCAGCTCTTGCAAATTCCGTCACACTTTCCCCACCCAATGCGAAGGACTTGGATTCAATTCCCCCCTTCATTTTAAGATCTGGATCATCCACGATCCGGGCTGATAAGTCCCTTCCTTCAGTACCAGATCGTGTCGAGGTCTCATGTGTTGCCTCCACAAGGGGAGTAGGTAACTTTGGAGCTTCTGGCTTTGTCATACTAGAAGCGCCCTGTTTTACAAATTCCTCTTTTGAGGCATCTTTAGATTTTGAAAATAAATCAGCTTGTGTCTTTAAGCTGTCTCCTCCATCAGAAGTGAATATCATTTCCCTCCTTGTCTCTTCTTTAGTCGTAGAGATTGAAAACACTTGGGCTTTCGACATGCCTTCAACCTTGGTACTACTAGAAAAAGATTCTGATATCGATTTCCCCTTTGACTCCTTGCCAGACTCGGTGATTGAAACGGCCTGACCTTTAATATCCTCTTTAGCTCCAGTTATTGAAATGTCCTTCGTCTTAGATGTCGTATCTAGTTCAGTAGTAGCTGAAATTATTTGACTTTTAGTTTTGTCCTTTGTCTCTTTACTAGACTGGGAAGTTGTGACTATGTCTTCTACTACCTTCCCAGTCGATATGCTTTCACTCATCGATTTGTCTTTTGTGCCCGTCGTGGACTCGGAAACAGAAAGGCCACGTTTCTGAATATCTTCCTTCATCTCACTCGTTCTTGATGTAATTTCTACGGAATCCTTCGAGAAGGCTTCCCTCATCGACTTGTCCTTTACCATAGACATACCAGAGTCCACAATTGAAGTTGTCTGTTCCTCTTTCATCGACGTGATTGAAATTCCCTTCGATTTCGATGTATCTTCTACCTTCGAGCTGGAAAAGGTTGAACTCATCGATACATCTTTACCGGTTCTACTGGACTCAGTAATCGAACTAGCTTGAGTCCTAGAGCTTGAAAGTGTCTGACTCATCGATACGCCTTTTGTAGCTGAGCTTGACTCAGCAATAGAAACAGTCTGACCCTTAGTACCTTCCACCTTGGTCATTGAAATTCCCATAGATTCTGGTCTAGCTTGTCCCTTGGTGGTAGATAAGGTCTGCATATCCGATTCCCCCTTTTTGTCAGCACCAGACTCGGCAATTGTAACCCCTTGGGTCTTGGTGTCTTTTTTCGTCGTGGCAATCGAACCCGTCTGTGCTTTGGTACTCTTCACAGACTCTGTCGTCAAACCCTTGGATTCGACCGACTTCTTAACTTCTTTAGATTTAGAAGTATCTGAATATGTAAACACTTGTTTATAAGTCCCCTTGCCGCTGCTATCCTCGAAATCTCTCTGAAGACTCCCACTTTTGAATTCAGCCAACTCTTCCTCAGACTGCTCCTTCTCCTTGGGTGACAACTTAGCATCTTTCCCAATCATTTCCTTCGACTCTGTCTTTTTCAGTGAAACGCTGCCAACGTCAGCTTCCAATTTAGATTTGATTTCATCAACGGAAATATCATCCTCTTTACCCTCCAATACTGTCGGAGGGCTTTCAGAGTTGGTCGACAATTCTGGAGATTTCACCTCAGCCTCTGCCATCAACTTCTGCACCATTGATACATCATGATCTGCCCCAACGTCTCGGTCCTTTTCTAAAGTACTCGCCGCACCTTTTTCAGTAACAACCCCCGTCAACTTTGTTCCCTTAATCGTAATTAATTTCTCAGGTAAGTCCTTCTTTTCAGCATCAGGAGATTCCTCCTGAGACGCTTGTGTCATATGAACGATGAATCTCGACGTGCCTTGAACACCCTCAGAGATCCCCTTGTCTTCCTTAGTAGTAACCTTCGTAGTTTCTTCAGTTATCACAGCCCCTTTACTAACTCTCGTACTACCGCTTCCTCCTACTGCTTGGAAGGTTTGACTAATTTCCTCAGTCTTTCGCCGCACTGTCAAACTCTCTTCTAGAGAAAGGGACGTCTTGCTCGACGATTCTTCAGGTACTTCCGTCTCCGTACTAGTAGCTCCTTTTATATCATCTTTCTGCTCCTCTATCACAGGGAGTTCATCCTCGATGCTGAGGTCAAACATCATTTCATCATCATCAACTGACCCTCCGTCGGCTCCTTGAGGGCCTGCCCCTGAAAGGCTTTGTGCCCGCCCTACTGCCGGGGGACTGATGTTCGAAATGCTTCTTTTTGCTCCCGAGTATCTCGCTTGAATCGCTTCGGAGTGAACTACTTTGCTATCCTCTTCTTCTATATTCACAGTCTGACTTTTGATGACAGTCGTAGAGATTTTTTTATCCTCAGGCTTCTTCAACATTTCTGCCTCTTGATCCTTCAACGTCTTGTAAATTTCATCATCGTCGATAGGGAGGTTGGTAAGGTTGTGGAGTCTGGTGAGGACATCTTTTGATTTAGTATCTTGAGGGCTGGTCCCTACAGCGATGTCTACGCCTTCGTAAGTCATTTGCTGGGATCTTGAAACTGTCTCAGGCTTTTCGGGAGATCCAACTAAAACGGGACTACAGGCTTTATCCACAGTGCCTGGGTGTTTGTCTTTAGGGGTCAATACCTCCAAGTCTAACTCTATGCTACCTGGGTGTGGTTCCGTAAGCGTCATGCTACCACTTGCCCCTGACTCGTCAACGTCGATAGGGGAGGGGGCTTGGGGGGTTATTATATCGTGCTCGTCAGCCTCAACAGTAAGTGTATCAGCCCTACTGCTATCATCGTCGAAGGACTGGGTGACTGTAAATCTACTCGTCGTGTCTTTTTTGGGAGATGTCAAGCTAAAGTCTGACACCTCACCCTCTGTGTCACTCATAATGGGCTCCCTATCCCCCCGGGTGAGGGTCATACCGCTAATACCCGTGTCATAATAGGCACTCTGACTTTCGGTCTCTTCTTTCTCAGTCTTTCCCTTTTCCGGAGTTCCCAATGAATCCTCGGATCTAGACTGATCCACTGTAGCCGTAGTAGGAGTTTTGCTCTCTCGGTCCCCTGGGCCATCCCAGTGGACTGTGAAACATCATTTCAAATACAAAAAATATGCTACAGATATTTGTACAAATAAATATTTTCGTACCCATGTGTTGGAATCTATACCAAAAACCTCATCTGCGGATTATAGAAAGTAAATGGAAAGCAGTATTGGTTTTAGTAATAGCGAGTTAAAAGTGATCGCTGATCGAAATGATCGTTTTTCATAGAATAATTGAATAATATAATATGTATGCAAATGCGGTTATTTTAATCAATAAAGTTTCAGGCAAAATTGATTAATAGGTAACTGAGGATCATATCATGAACTCTTATTGGCAAGATGCACTGATTCTAGTACTTGTGAAGTAGTATTCAAATGCATAACTATGCAGACGTAGAAGGGTCAATCCGGCTGACCTTTTCGCATTTTAACATCAACATAACGTGTAGGTAAGCAGTGTCGCAGGGCATGGCAAAAGGCTAGAAGTAATTAATTAAGTACCATCTAAGATGTTTAAAGTACATACAGACACATATCACCCCATACGAACTTTCTTTCTTTCTTTCTTTTGCTCATTTCCATTTAAGTCGAGAAAAATTTCGAGTCGAAAAATCTCTCAGCAATGTCTCGTCCCTATCGCCACTCACACCCTGGAGATAGTTAAAGCATTGCAAACCTCCGTGCACTGTTGACCCATTTACAAAATACAACAGGGCTCTCTTGGAATAACTCAGGAACCCTTTAGGAACAATGAATGGTTTTATTTAACCTTACCTTCAAGAACGTCCTTGTATCTGTATTTTTTTTACACCTAGTAATCGTCACTAAAAAATCCCAACTAGTAAATTGGAACTGAGAAACTAGACTATGAAACCAAAGTATTTTAAATAAGGAAATCACAAACACTCAAAAAATAAGTCAACACTAGTAGAGAGGTGACTCTTGCTAATCATAATGACAAGAAAGGATTCGACGAGGAATTCACTCCTACGATTTCTAAATACAGAAAGAAAAACGAGTGGAATTGCGAGTCACTGGAAAAAAGGGTTACAAAAATGACTCGCAAAATATTTAATACCACCCAAGGAAAAGGAAACACCATAAGAAGAACTAAATGGCAAACACAACTCTGACATGACTGACTGTTCTAAACAGCTTAAAATCTACTTAGAATACACAACTAGTCCCATCCTATGTGGCAGGGGTAACCACTGAGGGAAACCTTAGAGAAGACTAATTACAGAGAAAACAGGGTCATCCATTTTTACAAGGTACGACTAAGAGAGAAGTGTACACAAAATATAGTGTGATGAGCATATGTCACTTCGTTTCAATGCTCCAATGAGATTAGCAAGTTCAAATTGAATTAAAGCTGCACGGAGGTTTCCATTTGCGTGACTTGGCACTCTCATGCTAGCTTTCAATCCAATCAATACCTTAACTAAATTAGGAGGAACATAAAAAGACTAGAAATGCTAGGAAATAATAACAAATTAAACAATATACAATAATAGCTGCAACAACAACTTACCCTCGTGGTAAATAATACAATTAAAATAATATTAAATAAACCGGGTGGGTGGGTAGAACCTAATTAAATTATAAGGACACATTAAAAACAATTAAAATTAATAAAATTGTGGATAACTTTAAATAATAAAATAAAATGTTCACTACAAGGGTAACATCTAAGCAGTTTGATGGTAAAATGTAAGCATTGGTTTCCAGCGGATTCATTACAATGTAATTGTAAGATTTTTTTTTCTAGAGTGTATTTTGTATTTAGCTTGAGCTTCCGAGTGATCGGTTATCAGTTAAGCACCTCAGTAATTAATATCAGTGGAAATCAAATCTTCAGAGAAATGTGTCTAACACTAGGAAGACAAAGTCGGATTTCCTCTTACCTTTGGCGCAAACTTTTTCCTCCGCGAGGTATTTCTGCTCGTCCCTTTCGTACGAAGAGGTCATGACATTTTTTGATGTGTCAAATACATTCTCCTCGTCCGTCGGGCTTAGGCTCTTGTGATGAGGCTTAGGCTTAAAAGACTCTGTTTGAGAGAGTTCTTCCAGTGATTCTGAATCCTATGAATTAATACATTGTTAATACAATAGTTGGAAGCTTTACAAGTACCGGACTTCTGACTGAGTCATTTTGACAGAATGCTCATACCTTCATAATATCGTGTTCATCATAGCTAACATCCAAGCTCAGGTTTCGTTTATCATGTTTCGTCATTTCGGATTGAATGATCTGGGACTCGATAACCTTAATCCCTTCTACTTGAGACTGAGCGAGGATCTTTTCAGACGCATCGGTCACGGGAGCAATGTTTCCAATACATCTGGAGACAACTGAAAAAGGATTTTGAACTTTGTTTAGACACACTCTTCTTAACGTTAGTCAAGTCAGTAATGTTGATCGAATGTAAATGAGAATCCATTTGTTATTACTTGTTTCTCGTCCGATGGAATTCAAAGCTTTTTCTAAATTGTTCCCAGTAGCACGGTCACCTGCCTGCTGCATCCATAGTCGTAGCATGACAGTGGCCTGTGACGGAAACTGATGTATAATAAGTTACTATAACCTTATGTCCCCAAGCGATAAATATATTCCATCAACTTTTCAGCGACTTACCTGCTGGTGTGGGCTTTGAGGATATTCGGCTTCAATTATGGCAATATCCGCGTCGGTGATACCGAGATTTCTTGCCAGGGGAATCCAATCATCATCAAGGAGGTTGGCAACGTCCGAGATTTTCAAATCGGCTCGGTGGATCTCCCCAGGTCCGACGCTCAGAACTCCGTGGTTGGGAGTGGATGAGTAGGCCACATTCTTAATATTATAACGATTAGTGTGCAACGGCAGTCTTGGTGAGGACGAGACAGAGGGTGGTAATGAAGGCTCATCGGGCATGATTTGGTCAGGAAGGACTATGTTTAGGTTGCAAACTGGTGCCTGCTCCCCTTTCTGGGCTGACTGTTATTTTCAAAAAGATGCAAAACTTTAAAATCAACATTCCTTATGAGGGCAGATGTGGCTCAAAACACCAATAACTACCTTAGAATCTCTCATGAAGATAATTCGACCAACCGCATCCGAGTTGGTATCACGGAGTCTCACAAGGAACGGCAACCTGTTCTCTTTGAAGGCAATGAATTTCAATTTCAGCTGTTCACCCGATTTGGTAACAGGGGCCAAATTTCCAGCAACTTCGACCCATTGGTGTTTCCCTTCAAGAACTTCGACATCTCGGCTCTTGGCAACTTCCGTGAAATGTTCTTGTCCTGAAATTCCCGAAAAAAAGGCCAATAAACACCCCAGAAATCCAAAACATCCATCACCCAATTTCAATGTATTTTCCTTGATTCACAAACCTTCCAATGTCTTCTCTTCACGGTCATCCGTCATACAGAAGACCCTCAGTCGAGCCTCAGTATGTTCAATTTTCTTGGCAAATATAACAAATCTGTTGGGGAAAAGACAAAGGTTAACAAATAACCTAAAACCAAATAAATTCTAATCCCATACTCCAGAGATTAAAAAAAATGCTACGAACTTGGCCATGAAGGGAACATGAATGGCTTCCCGGTATAAGTCGGTAGCCATCCGGGTAACATCATGACTGGCATGACGGCAGTCCACAAGCCAGAATCGGGCTGACACAGTTGTGGTAAATGAAACACAGTCGTTAACAAAGGTCAGCGGAGTTGACCCGGTGACATCCTCCCACTGGGCCCGAGTTGTCCCTCCTGTAAATGAGTGCACAAACCTCCCGTTTAATTATAACCTCCTTAAGGACCTCTTGGTGCTTCTCACGACTCAATTACTATAGTAATTCCGTTTCAATGGCTTCATATATACGAATTGCTCCTGGGACTCATTCCATACTCATAATAACATTTCCCATGCAGTCCAAACTTTTTTATATACTTTACATAATGGACAATAATAATATAGCGTATGGCTACGTATACGGAAACTAAAGACCACTACCTACTCTGTCATGCAGGATTCAATTCAAATAATTACTCCAACTCTCAGACACACACAAACTTACAACACAACAAATTGATTATTATCATTTCATAGGAATAATCACAGGACCCCCACCGGCACACATTCTCACTCAATTGCAAGCATACAATATATTTAAAAATAAAAAACCAACGGCTCTGGTCTAACTTAGAAAGATAATTCTAACTAGTAATCACAAGTAGCGAAAAAGGAAGGAAACTAAAAACTCCGCAAGTTATAAATAATGTGCACAGGAAATGATAATTTTTTTATCAACAGATTTGAAGGAGACAAGGTTGTATTGCTGTCCCCATTTTTATTTAAAGGTTTGTAAAATTCATAGATTTAAGTGAGGCTTACTGCAGTGCAGCGTGTACACTTGGTTTCCCCAATTTTTTTCAACGAATGGAATAAAACTTTTCTTAGTCTAGTAGGAGAAAGTTTTTGGGGTGTTTTCACATAAGATTTCTCAAAAATTTCGAAATTAACCCTCCATATAAAAATAAATACTCGGGAAAGCGACACACGTAGTATCATGTAATTTCCTAAATATTCTTCTAGCGCCCTAACTTGTTTGAAATTTTCAATATTTTAGCTAAAAACATACCCTCAATTTCTATTTTACAAATATTTAGGAATTTCGAAATCCTTTCGACCTTTTCAGATCCACCTTTCCCATAAAACCTTCAAACTCTAGCGTCCTATGCCCGACAACTTTCCACTACCCGAATACGGAGGCGATCTAAAACGGGCTCCTTCAACTGAAACTGGCTAATTCCTACCCGAATATTCGGAGGCGATGAAAAGCAACTACCGATGAGCCTCCAGGGAAAGATATCCCTCTGAGAACTCCATTGTTCCGGAATGCTAAGGAATGGTGAATGGGATGTTTTGAATATAAGAGAGTGGGGGGTTGGGGAACTGATATATATAAAACCACACAGCTGAATAAAGAAATTGTTCAAATGAAACGGTAAGAATGGCAATAGTAGAAAGTGCAAGGAGAGACAAAAGAAATGGACGACCAAGTATTCCGTGACAAGATTTAAAAAGGGAGAAGTTTTGTGTTTACCTTTGAGAGATCTTTTCCGAAACACGCCTGCACTCAGTAAGCCCAAACAATACAGGTGAAACAAAATTAGCAAATAATCTAAACAGGCTTCTTCTTTTCAAATTTTCTTTTTCAAATTTTCAAATTTTCAAAATTTTCCAATCTTCTAAATTTTAATCCCTTCCAATGTCAAGATAATAATCTCCCAATTTTTTTTACACAGAAATAAATCAGTGTTTAAATCTAAGTCTCAAAAGTCTCCCTAGCAAACTGAAAATGGAAACTAAAAACTTGTGGAAACCAAAAAAGACTCAAAAACAGTCGAAGACGTGGTTTTTTTTACAAAAGTTTTTTTTTGATACATAGTACAAGAGAGTAATGAGAGAATATGACAACCACCATCAAAAGCAGAAAGCAGAAATAGGGCAGATCCACAGAGTCACACACAATATTTAACACACCAAGGAAAGTTGACAATTATTCAACATTTTGAACTAGATTTTTTTTCAAATTCAAAAATCAGGAAATTAACTTAGTTATTAAAACCCAAAGGGCTTAAATTTTAAATTTCCTGCCCCCAAGGGTGAAAGTAACTTTCTCTCATCTCGTCTTCCCTCAATTGACAAAACACAAAACGGAAGTTGTATACTCAACAGTAGGCTACAGAGCTGTTTTTGTAAGTAAAGAACACACAAGTAAACAAAAAAATGCTTGACAGACTCTCACAAAACTCAGCGGATAAAAAAGTATGTACAAAATATCGTCCTCAGTCACAATTAAAACTATACAGATAAACACAGACACACCAACTCCTCCTACCTCTCCTTCTCCAAAGAAAAAAGTGTACGACTATACAAACTGTTTCAATCTTCTAGGAATCACGCCAATCAATAATCAATAGTAATATCAAGTACCCTATGACACTACTTAACTGAAGAACAGCTACACAAACATAGTACGGGTCCTCCATACTTGAGAATATACTGATTACTCAATCACTGAATAACTACAGGGAGAAATCAGTAGCTGATCTACTCCCTATGCTCCGTACAATACTGTTGCTGTTACTGTTACTGATACTCAACGTTACGTCCAAAAAGATATCCAGATGCACAAATTACTCACCAAGTACAGAAATATATACTCTACCAGATCTACCGACACTCACTGTTAAACAATAATACTTGAGTGACAGATAACATCTTACCTGTAATGGAACACAATAGTCTGAGGGATGAGTTGGGGTCCTGGCTCTTAGGCACGGGGATTGTCAGCGTGATGGGCTTGTGGAACTTTCTCCTCCGGGGCTCCACCGTCACAATGGGGGACACTGACACTCGCCCCCCGGCCACTTTGTTCACCAAGTCCATATGGATGGGTTGAGCCTAGAAATACCAAGTCGGTCCGAATCGAAGAAACCCCATGAGAATGGACAATAGAGTTCAATTGCAGGGCCAAGGTTCACAATCAACATTTCATGACATTCGAACACGGGGGATGCATGAGTTGCCCAAAACATAAAAAAAAACACAAAGAAAAACAACAAATTAGTAAAAATTAAACCAAAAATTATCAAAGTAAGTTAAAAAGGAGTGAATGACAAAAAATGCAGCCTTTTAATTTCAATATTTTAGTAAGTAATAGTAAAAGTATGTGTTTTATGACATCCCTATCTATCAGAATAAAATGTGAGAAGCAGTGGAAAGCGCAGCATTTCTTGTATACAATTCATAAAAGCAGGGACGCCCCCCCCAAGAAACGGATAAGTGGAAGAGTATAAAAAATTTAGTAACGTTCCAAATAAATAAATCCAGTCACAATGAGAGAAACAAAAAGAATTTTAAAAAAATCAAAACAAATTGAAAATCGTTCAACGAAACGGATACTAAAAGGATAGAGAATTTAGTATCATGTAACTTCACCAATAAAAGAAAAAGAAAATAGAACCTCCGGCTTTTTAGTAGGGAATCAGCCCAATAAATACTTTGAGAAAGTGTACAGACCGTTCAGAGGTCAATTCGACCTCAGCTTGAGAAGCTAGACGCAAAACTACAGATAGTCACTTTTTTTTTCAGACAGACAAAGTCAAGGACAAGAATAGACAGAGAAAAATAGATCAATTTGAGAAAAGATTTCTTTCAAATTGAGTCGTAATTTCAGTTTTTCAGTTTTTTTCAGAGTTTTTTTTAGAGTTCAAGAAAGTACAAGGATTTCCACTGCTCTCAACTTTCAAGTAGTTTTCCCTTAAACTGGCAAAGAAAAAAGTGGCCGTGACATATTTAGGGCACTTGGTCGGTTTGATACTTTTTTTAAATGTCTTTATTGGGCCGAGTCCCGTTCAATCCTTTTTATACAGTATTTTTAGATCATGTACGTAAGGACCCGGATATTATCACTATAGCCTAGAGTACTGTGAGGTAACCATCAACATAAATTCACATTTCATTCAAATTAGCGTCACTACAAATCTCTCACACAATTACTACCACTAAAAGGGGAGTGAGGACAGATGTAATAAGTAAGTGGGAGTTAGTTGAGGTCAAAATTATGTCATTAATGTCATCAAGGATAGAGCAACCGGGTGGAGTTCATGTCAACTTGTAAGCTCCTTCGAGTATTGCTAATGACTCCTTTAGGACTATCCTATTCAGATCTAGTAAGTACTACTGCCAGGGGAGTGTGTGTGCACAAGTCATAATTAACTACCTATGGAGTATCGAGAGTCCCAGACACTTGTAAAACAATACTGAACACCAGGCTAAGTTTTTAATGAGTGTAGATGTACCCTACTGGGGGGGGATATATTAGAGTGTTTCAAACACACTGACTCACATTTCCTTTCCTAAAATAATCCCTTTCAAAACTATCAACACTTCCCGAGGGGGTTTCTAATACTTGTCTTCAAAAAATGTATACTGTTTTTTTTTAATTCTTCTCTTTATCATATTAGACTCTCTCATCGTTCATACGTGGATTTTTTTTAACCAGAGGCTTCGAATTCGAATCAGGTAAAAGATTCCGAGCAGCTCGAATGTTTTTTTTGTATTGGTTAAGGCATACCTCTTTTTCTAGGGCTGAAGGTCAGTGCTCTAAAATGTAATATTTGATGCTCATGCTAGTTTGTACAGTGTTGTCCTTTTTTCGGGCTATTTAGAGATATGAAAGATATAGACAGAGAGAGTTTTTGAGTCACTGGAATTTACAGCTTTTTTCGACAAGGACTCGGACTTCGTCGAATCTTAAAAGTTAATACTGACTCACTTTCAAATTTCAATTCTAAATACATTTCACCCTTCGTTTTGAAATCGTAGCTACAGACACTGATGCACACCTTCGGTTTTTTTTGCCAAAAAGCAATTTACTATACAGACAGTTGCATACATGGAAGATATATTTTCTCACAACCTATTTAGGAAGATGCGGGTTAGGTCTATTATACACATGGATCAGGGGAGTTTGACCCGAGTGTCATGACATTCTAAATAGCTCTATGTCGGTTCAATCTAAAAGAGGGTACACCGGTATTTGGGGTGGAGTTTGAGGATTGGAATAAGACTTAATTAAATTAACCTAACATCCTAGTTAAGTACACACTTAACTGACTTGACTCTTTTAAAGGAATGAAGAGGTAGTGCGTGTATGTGTGTTTGGTTTGAGGGTGTGTAACGGTAACGTATACTTGTAATATGTAAGGTTGTAAACGGTAATTGTTAACAACGTTGGGATAGTGGAGGTTTGATTTTCGGTTAAATAAATCACCAAATCAATGCAAAGCGCTTCTTCTTCGGAATGTTATTCACAACTATTTTCTTACTAGGGCCGGACTTCGATGGCATGAATTTGCTTACCTGAAGTCCCACTTTTATCCTCTTTGTTAGAGCTCCCTGGGGGAACACTGCTTGAACTTGAGGGACCACTGTGGAAGATACCATTCCTCCTTCGGGACCAACGGCATGAACTTCTTGACGAACCCTGGACACTAGGGCAAAGTACTGGGGGAAGTCAGTTGTCAAAATTCGGGTGATTCGGTTCGTCTTCAGATCTTCTAATTGTTTCAGATCTACAGTTCAAAACAACAAACAATCCTTTAGTAACTATTTCAATTCCCTTAATCAGTGTTTTGAATTAAAAGATTAAAAATTATGTTACCATTTGCATCAAATGACTCGTTAAGCACATCCTGAACGGCCTCTTCTGTCGCATCTAAATTATGCTCTCGCCAAGTCTCTCCATTATCAGATCTCAAAATCACGATCTCTCGCTCATGTCCCCTTAAAGATGCAAAATGAGGGACTTCGATTATCACCGGTCCTAAGAACTTGGCTGCAGAGGGGCCCAGTTCCAAGATTCTTGATGCTAGTGCCTCTCCTTCCATCAAGGGAGGGGGGTGGACAAGCCGGTCCTTCTTGAGATATCTGCAGGTTATCCTCATGGGACTAGCGGCCTTCCTTGGTGGAATGATAACCCGAACTCCAGAGTGACGACAGCCTCTCATCGCCCCGCCTCTCGCGTCGACCATGAAACTCACCAGGAAACTGGAAAGTGGATCACAGAGTCAATTAGTACAAAAATAATTCCCAGACTCATTCGGAAGGACAAGATATACAGAGGCGTACGATACATGAAGAAATGTAAACGCTTTTCTGGTTAACACTAAGCGTAATTAGTCATAAGATTTTTGAACCGAATTAAGTTCCAAATTACCTCAAGCAAAGCGTTTACAGGATGCAAATTAATTTCTATATTCAAATACACACACGCAGGTTACACACGGTCATTCTATGTTAGGTTGCACACTTCATCATTACAAGCTAATTTACCACTAACTACAAATGCAATTACAGTAAGTTAATTTGACCATTGTTGACAAATTCAAATCATCGGTTAACAATATTTGAAATTTTCAGTTACAATTTCAGGAAATTCACTCCTCGAAAAAATAGATCATTTCTATGCATTTGATTTACCAAGATTTTGATTCAGCAAAACTTTGAGGAACCTTGTGATGATTTCAATCATAGACAATCAAGTACCACAACTGCCTACCCAAACTACTTGCTACATTCTACTTAAATTACTCAAAAGCAGACAACACAACGACCACTAAGTATTGGCATTGATGAATGATTATAAAAATAGTTGGTAATATCATGGAGCTTACTTTCTCCAGTGAAGTTTCCTATTTATTCGACATGCATGTCGTCGTTAGTGTTTGAAAGGGAAAAATAGACAGATTTTGATTAGAACACTTTTTATCATTAAAAACATTGGGTTATTTGTATGCGTAAACGAAAGTGAAAAAAAATAACGGAAAACATAAGAATTCAAACGATTCGGTTCGGTTTAATGAAAAATAAAACGCGGTAGTTAGTTCTCAAGATGTGGGTTAAAAAACTTAGAATAAGTAACGGGGTGATTTCGGGACTCAAGTTTGTTATTAGGTTTTAAACTTTTTGAAAATTAATTTTCGAATTGTTAAGGAAAATTAAAAATCTTTCAAAAAAAAATTAATTAAAAACCTGTCACGACACATCCCAAGGGTAGCTGTTGAGCATCGGCTGACACTGAAGTTAAGGCTGTATCTGGTACTGGGTGTGGACACAAGGGACTTAAGGGATACAGCGCTGGGAGTACTTTTTGTGGGGATTAAAATGTTTCCAATAATAAAAATAAAATAAACACGAATGTAGTAAAAAAAAAATTAATCCAAAATACATTTCTTAAAAAGTTGGATGGATTTTGAATAATCCAAAATATTGTCTTGTGAAACTGAACTCTAATTAATTAATTAAATAAACACATAAACGAAACATACAAACACAAAGTAAAATAACACGAATAATAATATAAATATCCCCTCCCTGTTATTAGCATGCCATTCAAGTTGTCAAAAATGACTTACCCGATTTGAATTGGTGATCTAGAAATGTCAACATTGTCAGAGGCGAGCTGACTGTATTTTTGAGAAACGATATTCTCATCTCCTTGCATGTCTAGATAAACAAAGACCAGAGTAAATACTTCTGTCACCCCTGTCACTCTTCAAAGGAAAAAACCACAGTGCTTTTTATCGATTTAATAACTCACATCCAGAGTCTCGGTGGTGCTGCTCATCCCGGGTGACATCAATGGGCAAACTGTCGTCTCCCAAGGATTTCATATCATCGACAGTCAAATATCGATACGCCTCATTCCCGGCGTCCTCTGCACCTTCGTCTTCCGAATCGGAGGCTAAATTCTCGTTCATCGTTTCCGGCGACAGGACCTTATACCTCTCTTCAATGGTAGTAGTAGTTGTGGTGGTGGTCGTAATTGTTGTGGTCACGATCTTCAGAGTCTCCACCACGGATACGTAGCCTAGCTTCTCTGCTATTGCTAATGGATTTTGTCCAGCCTGTAGATGGGATATGGTGCAATGCATTAGTCATTCTTCATGATGTCAACTGCTCTAATTAAAATCCTCTTAATGGGCTGAGCTTAATTAAACTTTTAATTACCTTGTTGACGGCATCAGGATCCGCTTTCTTTTCTAAGAGCAACGTAATGATCAATGTCTGTCCCTGTTGGGCGGCATGATGCAATGGCGTATTTCCAGCCTCAGTTGTCAAATGAACACTAGCCCCATTCTGGAGCAAATAACGGACCATGCCAGCCTGGCCGAAATGGGAGGCCACGTGAAGTGGAGAGTAGCCTGACTGTGTCTGGGGGTCAATCTCAGCATTCCCACTATTCACCAAAACATTGGCGGATGGGACATGGTCATTCTGAGCTGCCAAATGTAGAGGCCGAAGTAAGTTCTGCAATATATTTTAAAATTCAGCAAAATTAATAGATAGAAATTCATATAACAATAACTTTTCAAATAATATTTTAGCACAAAGAAATTCATACCTTCGCATCTGCATTAGCATCAGCTCCATGCTGAATGAGCAAAGCCACCATGTCTGTATGACCTGTACCATCATTCAATCAATCATTTAAAAATGGACGAAACTTCGTAATCTAATTCATACGTAGAATTAATACCTTGATCTGCAGCAAGATGAATTGGCGTATATCCTTGACGAGATTGGCCATTGACATCACCTCCATACTCCAAAAGGGCAGTTGCAATATCAATCTGGTTTTGTTTAGCTATTTAAAAAAAAATACATTCAATTAACAAATTAATCCAAATATTGACTCTCCTCCCATGACATCAATATCATACCGGCAATATGCAGTGGGCTATAATTGTTCTTAGCCAAGCACTTGGGCTCAGCCCCATTGTTCAACAGAAGAAGGGCAACCTCGTTGTTTTTATGATGACAGCTAGTATGCAGAGGAGTTAATTGATTCTGAAACCAAACAAGCACACATTTTGTGTTTCAAAACATAAATCCCTCAGAGTATTCAATCACTCAGAGAGTGGCATATTAAATCCAAAGCTTTCTTCCGAATCAATCATCATACCTTTCCTTCGGCATTGACAGGGGCCCCTCGGGAAATCAGGAGATTTGCAACCTTGACGTTTACATAAGAGAAAGCAAAAAGAAAATAACATTTTACCAGTAGGAACAAAACGCATCCATATTAAATTATTTATCAAGCCTATTTGTGTCCTTCCCACTGTAAAACATAGAGGTGATGATCTACCTTGGTATTTCCAGTATTATATTTCCCAGCAAGATGAAGAGGAGTCCAACCCCTTGAAGTCCTTGCGGCGACATCAGCTCCTTTATCTAAAAGTATGGAAGCCACCTGGAACAAAGGGGAACATACAGTAGTACACCACGGTCATAAATCTCCTTCACACCCAAAAAGCTCTCCGAGACTCTCGTAAATTATTTTTAGAAAACTATGGCTAATTCCACAAGAAAGGAATGTGGAGCTCATTTATTCCCAATCTTACCGAAAAACCGATTTACCATCTTCTAACAAGCATACCTACAGCCTACAACCTACAAGCTCAGAGACGGGACACCAAAAAATATCCAAATATATCCTTTAGTGTAGTACGGATTGGCCATGGTGAAATATTATGTGGAAGCTGCACTAACCGAATATTTTTCCCCCTTTGCTTTCACGAAAGACTCGATCAACACTTTGTACTCATTTCTAATAATCTATAATGCCTCTAGCAGAACCAAATCCCAAGATTTATAACTTCCTTATTAACTAGTACTTGTTAGCAATGCAAAGATGATTTAAACTTCCAACCAAGACCTCCAAAGATACGATTGACTACTTCCGGTTGGGTAGAAAAACTTTTTTTTAAATCATATACGGCAATCCCATCATCTAAAGTTAACCTACGATTTTCCCATGCTGATATCTTTATGATTTATTTCCAAGATATTTATTCTCAAGTCTGGCTGCTAATCCCATTTCCGTTGGCCATCAAGACGTATGGTGAAAGTCGAGACCTCGTACATCTTTTGCACCTCTGAGAGTGTCGTCAACTCTTTCGAGGAGACTGTCTTGGGCTCATCCCCAGGAATAAAGTCATTCATATCGTTTCTCTCTGACGATGATTGGCCATACTGCCACTCTGACGTGTAAAAGGAAGCTTGGAGTGCGCTGGGCACTGCACTACATGACATGACGAGCGGCTTTGAAAAGGAGGTTATAGCCTATCAAAATGTGTACAAAATAGAGATGCAATGGCAGAAGACATGCTTGCGTGCTTGTAATAATTGAATTAGGCCTACGGACATAGCATCATTTCCAACTTTCAATCGCATCCATCTTCAAGGATGAGCTAGAGAATATAGATACTGAGAGACAGAGAGGATGAGCTAGCTACTACATAGCACAAGCTTCACAGAGACAGAAAGTATAATTCATATAACATTTATATTTATATATAGCCAGATAGCACAATGAAATATCTTTCTTGGGTAACCCGTAACCAGAGTGGCCCGGTGCCAAGCGGACGTGGATAATTTGCCAAAAAAGACGTATACAGCGAGAGAGAGAAGCAAAACAGAAAATAAATTCCATTGAGATATTGAACACAGTAAGGTTTATTAAAGCGTTTTTTTAAACAATGGTGACTCGGCTAGATTTCTTTTTTTTTCTTGCTTTCATTTGCAGAGAGAAACGACAGAATATTGACTTACTCCAAATTCCAAGATCCAAAAAAAAGTTTAAACATGCATGTACAGCTATGGCATAAGATAGCTAGGATTTAAGGGGAGAAAATAAAGATGAGGGAAGACTATATACAACTATATAGTAAGGACAGGGGAAGAGGTAACCAATGCAATCAACAATGGTAATCATCTCCTTGGTTTTAACTTTGAATAGTAAGCAAAAGGAATCAGAGAATGTTCAACTATCCACTGATATCGGTAGTGGTGGTATATCGGTTTGGGTAATTTTTATAAAAAATTATTGCTGGTCTCCTTAGCATTTTTTAAATAACTGTCCGAGAGTCAATCATCGGAGCACGTCTGGACACTCTCCCCGCTGTGACAGTCTCTCAAGCACGTAATTAACTATTAGCGAATCACTTATTTTTTGCTTCAGAAATTTATGTACCTCCTCTTGCCCAGCTTTTGCTGCGACGTGGAGTGCCGTGTACATCTCTTTCGTTGCGGCATCAACCTTTGCACCGTGTTGCAAAAGGAGCATTACTAAGTCTGCATTTCCCAGTCGACTTGCAATGTGCAGGGGCGTCTGTCCCTCCTATAAAAATATAACAAATGGGTAAGTCAATTACTTGTACTGTAATTGGATTCATGTCGTGTGTGTGACAGGCCTGGATAATATTTAGGAGTCTACTTAATACAAAATCCGCATGGAATCCGACAGAATAGCTTTGTGACTTGAGGGACTAAAGATATGAGACAGAAAAGCATGAATACAAATTCATACTTTTGCGACTGAGGGAGTCAAGTCTTATAAAAAATATATACAATTCCCAGCTGGGATAGAACCGAAGGTCATTCTGTATCTCTTAGGACATTGCAAATATTCTGTGGACCTACAGTGACTGTGGCAGAGCATGAACGCTAACACACTGAGATTCTAGATTCCTACCTTCGCAGCTGCATCGACATTCGCCCCGTTTCTTAGCAGAATTCGAACAATGTCGGTTTGGTTAGCTCGGGCAGCTAAGTGAAGGGGTGTCTCTCCTCTCACAGTGGTTGCATCGGGCTTCGCCCCATTTTGCAAAAGGAATATAGCGATATTCATAGATCCCATGAAGGAAGCCACGTGCAACGGTGTTAATCCCGATTCAGTCGCAGCCTCGATATGTGCTCCATTTTTCAGAAGCAATTCCACTACTTTTATTCTATTCTTCTTGCACGCAATATGCAAGGGTGTAAATCCATTTAGAGCTCGGGCATTCGGGTCTGCCTTACGATCAAGGAGCAACTTTGCTATCCTCACGTGCCTGGAGGAACAAAATATGTAAAGCTCTTGTAAAACCTCAAAAAAAACATATACATAAACTGCTGCAGATTTTTCGATAGACTAGGATTCTTTTATTCAGTCTGCTTACCCGCAGTGTGCCGCAACGTGTAGAGATGTGAGATAGTCAACTGTTACATCGTCTACTGGAGCTTTGTGGTAAAGAAGGATTCGTGCAGCATCCACATGATCGCCCTAAGAAAATAATTATATCAATTTAAACCGGACCACAACCCATAATTAGGCATACATTTTTCTCATCTAAGTAAATGCTATCTCCTTACCTGTGCACACATCGCCAATGGAACAATGCCATTCTGAAAACAAGTAAATAAACATTGCATGATAATAAGTACTCAATCAAGGCAAATTTCACACAGCAATGGATTTAGTAGGTACTAATAAGTACCTTAGTTTTGGCACTGATAGGTGCTCCTCTTTCAAGTAGCAGGTCAACAACTTGTTCGTGCCCAGATCTACAGAAAAATAATTCATTCATTAACTCCTCTCCGTAATGATAGTAAATCCACATCCTTCAATTAAAATCCGTTGCATCTTGACTTCTCACCTCGCTGCACAATGTAGTGGGGTGAGTCCATCCCTTGTCTTAGCTTCAATGCTCCCCTGTCTGTCAATTAGGAGAGCACACACTTGAGCTTTTCCCCATTTCGCAGCAACTAAACGAATCATCCACATGTTTACATCTTTGTACAAACCCGGTTGTGTAATGAAAGCTAAATGCTTGCAATCGATTATATTAATTACCATGCAGCGGAGTTATATTATGTTTCGCTTGGAAGTTCACATCAGCTCCTCGGTCCTAGTGTTTAAAAACCTCTGTTAATATAACTCAAGAACAAAGATAATAGTTCAAAATTGGTTATGTTAACTAGTACAACTAGTTCTACTAATCCGTCAAGTTTTAAACTATTACTTACCAGGAGTAAAGTCGCCACAGCTAGATTGCCATAATGGGCAGCTAGAGATCATAATAATAGTAAAAAAAAACATTAATTTAAAACCGTCAACCTCCATAATTTCTCCAACTCATATCATTCGACACACATCAAGTAACTCTTGAAATCTTTTCTATATTCTCATATGCCATACCAATGTGAAGTGGAGTGAACTGTGATTTGGAAGTCACGTCAGGATTTGCAGAACTCTGAAGAAGCAGTGCAGCCGCTTTACAGTCATCCTTCTTTGCAGCGATGTGTAGTGCTATCAGAACACAGAACAAGAAGTAATGTCATCACGAAACACGACAAATCGATTTCTCATGCCTTGCACATAAACTGGGGATCATAAAATCTATTGGATCCTCTCACATCCGCCCATACATACCTGGTAACCTGACTTTGCCTCTGACATCGCTCTCAAGTAGAATGGCCACCACTTTGTCATGCCCTTGTTGCATTCTGTCACACAAGAGTTGAATTTATTACTGTTACTTTTCTACCTTTTAAGCCTATCGTCACGGATCATTCGAGACGTGCATAATCAATCAGGCCCTCTTGTTGACTTTACACAATCTATCGAGAATTCTAGGACTTTTTTTTTCACTTACGCAACTGCCAAGGGAGTGAACATGTCTTCCGTGGCCAGGGACTGATTAGCTCCATTTGCAAGAAGAAATTTAACAATCCCATCATGGTTCTCTTGGCTGGAAGACAGAAATTAGTTTAATTGGTCGTCAAAATTTTTGGATTACAATTAGTCTTGAGCAAATACTCTAGATCTAGCTTCCCATCCAACTCTGACGTCGAGACAGTCAAAGTGTCAAGTGTCAAAGATAAGTTAGAACTAGATTTAAAAACTTTTGATATAAGAGCATCAAGAACTTCATCTCACCTGGCCATGTATAAAGGGGTAAATCCATTAGTAGATTGGAGGTTGACATTCGCCCCATGTTCAATCAGAATATGAACTACCTCCTCTTGACCGGCTATTAAAACATTAACACAAATTTTAATCAATACTTTCTTACACGCTAAGTGTTCATCTCTAATAGATATTTTAGATTGGCAGAATCCATTAGAACGAAACAGTAAGAGTAAGAGCAGTTTTCGACAGTACGTACCCAAACTGGCTATGTGAATAGCAGCGTTTCCTTTTTTCGTGGTGGCATTGACATTAGCTCCTCGTTCCAACAGCTCGCGTACCACGTTCACATGACCATCTTTACCTTTAATGGAATTAAGATAACAAAAATCAATATGCATTATCCCCCTCAGTCATCCTCTTCATATCTCCTAAATATCTCATCCACTCTTAGACCCGTAAAGTCGCTCCTTTCTCCCACTAACTTTCCCTACGGTTCCTAAATACCAAGTACAGTACAACCTACACACACCTAACCCTTTCAAAAATTAATCAACTGTCAATCCCTACTCTCACCTTCTAGTTTCCACTCTCCCTCAGCTTTCAAATCACTGTCAAATCCAAAAGGAATCAACAACCCTAGCTACTCTCAATTACAAAGAAAGTCAAGTGACTCTAAACCCTCGCTTGACATCCTGTACGACATGATTATATCCTACGATTCTCCATCTTCCAAGAAAAGCCAAGTTCCCATGAATCTTGGCATTTTTGATGTCTCAAGTTTTGAGTCTGAGGATGTGGAAACTTTCTCCAGCTCAAACATCCCAACTCGTGTGGTGTGTGCAGGTAGACATCATTATTAAAGGTTTAGTATTCAGAGCCTTACTCGCTAGGTGTAGAGCATTGAGTCCATTGGCGTTGCAAGTATTAATGTCAACCCCAGCTTTGAGGTATTCCAATACTTTCTCCAAATTTCCAGCTCGCGCAGCCCGCAGCAGTCCCGTTCCGGGCTCCGACTGTAATACAAATAACACATTCAACTTACAAAAAGCCCACAGAGTATTTTAGAAAATCGGACATGACAACATCCCAGCAACACATGAGGCCAACATATGTGTTGACTTAGCTAGAACGAGACTACATGTGTACATACGTTCTAAGAATCTGAACTTACTCGGACGAGGAAAAGGCCATCCCGATTCTTTACATCGTTAATGGAATTATATCTACTTGGCTTTAAAGGCGGTACCAACAGTAATGTTATAAGCCTAAGGATGGGCTTGACTTGCACGAATCCTGAAGCTATCAAGCCAATTCCTTGGAAGGAGCTACATGCACTATCGATTTTTTTTTCGGTGAAATCTCATCCTAAATTGAATCCCAGATCATATCCTAATATCATCCATCCTTCTTACAATTCTCTCAAACCCGATTCAAAATTTTTGAAGGGAAAAAACAACACACGGCCGTGTGACTCGGGTCTCTTACATAGCTTCTAAAAACCGTGAAAAAAATCCCATTCCCTAGCTCTAGCCTACAACATAGAAACACAGATTGAGAAATCCCCCACCGTATTTCAACGATTCCAACTAATCCAATCAAGTGTTTCATAGATTCAATGACCATGATTCATCCACTTTATTTCCATACAAGAAGGGTCACACAATCAAGTCCCAGAGCTCCATCCTTTCTGCATATATAGCTATGACGATATGTTGTATTTAAAATCAAATACACGATTCCATCCTGACTTTTCCATACATGTGCATCACCACTCACCAGCATCAACGAAGATGGAGAACGTGTGCTCTCTGCTGTGAATTAGATTTAGCCAATAAGTCAAAAGCTATTGAAAACTGCTATACTGAGTTAAAAGTGAGAGATGTGCTCTGCTCCAATCTCCATACAAATAAGAGCCCCATCCTCTTGTCACCCAAATATAAAAGTAAACTACCAAGCCCTCATCGATAGAAGTAAATGAAGGCCAGGAAGGACCCAAGAGGACCACAAAGGAGAATGCCTTGTAATAATAATAATCCTACTCATCCTTATAAGATATACTCTAGCTATGAAACAACGACCATAAGCAATGTCTATAGAGAGAGAGAGATGAGCTTTATGAGATGTTCCTCGTGCCCATGTACTTGTAAATCTGCTTGGAATGATGTCATTTGTCGACCCACACGGGTCTCTCTATAGAGCCATAGTGACAAACACAAGGTTCTCCTATGGAATATCCATTATGATCATTTGTGTAACAGACTGAGGACTGAAGCCAATCTCTAGACTCTAGATACATTCATGGAGCAATGGGTGACGCAAAGGGGCCTGGAACTCTGTATATTTCTCATTGCCACTGCCACTTCTGGAACTGGGTCCAGAAATATATATTTTCATGTACACATGACTTGGCCTTTTCCAGGACTTGGAGGATCGCGAGGAGACCCTTCTTTAGCAAAAGTGATGGGATCGTCAATTGTTGGGAAAATAGTCGAGTCTCCCTGCAGTCCCCTTCATTTCATTCATAGTGAATTTCATGGTATAAAGCATACACACAACTGGAGGACTTAGATATAGCTGGATAGGTTCGTCTAGCTGGAAGGGCTGGATAAAGGCGAAAAAGAATAAATAAAAATGCAAACGGGATTCTCTTTCTCCTTTGCGAGGAGGAATAATTTATGAACTACGGACAGGATCACAAATGGTTTGGACAGACCATGGACCATTTCGATATTATATTGCCAAGGAGTTGAATAGAGACGGGATTTTTCTTCACACTTTTCCATTATTAATATTGTTAAGGCCTTCTACAACCCGAGTCCATGTTTTTTTTATACCAAGTCAACAAACAATAATTGATCATGGTCATGATCACACGAGATGTAGGATTTTATAATTACTACTCTCTGGAGCTGGAGCTATAGGCTTGATTATACAAAAATCCTACCCGGCCAGCCCAAGGTTGTGGATGGGGGATTGGTCTATAGGACTCGTTATAGAAAAAGAGATTGCATCTTAATTTCATTGCAAATGTGTGTGTGTAAGTAATGGACCCTCTTCTATTCTGTACTATCTGTACTTGCATATACATCCATCCCATACTATGTCATTTACAGATAGAATTACATTGAAATTGAAAGTGACTCATTTTAGAATTAATTTTCATTTTTATACGACCATAATTAAAAAAACCCTAAACTCTTCTTGTTTCGCATCCTGTACCCCGCAATCGTGTGTGGATAATAATATGCGTAATTAAAATGTACTAAAAAGTAAATAAGATTTTTTTTTTCTAATGTACACGAACAACCCAATAAATTACACCAGCTTCAATCAACTGCTTTGATGTGTCCTGTACAACCGACAATTCCAAGGATAAAGATGAGATAGTAAATAGCAAGAGATAACCCTACTGGCTTTACTGTACACAGGTTAAGGCTTAGATAAAAATAAAACACATACATGTCTTGTAAATAAAAAATGATTTCATTCACCCATATGTCCCATATCTCATCCGTAGTAACCCAATTGAAGTAGTACGAGAAAGTCTTTCCTAATCTCATCTCCTCCATCCGGCTTAATAATTCAAGCTTAAAAAAAGAAGCACTTCATCTCCAAAGTCTAAATAAAACCCAACAATCTCCAGCTTCCATCAGCAAGAAACTAATTTCAAACAATCCTCCTCTCCAGAACAAAGCTAGAAAAAAAAGTGGTGTTCTAAACTCCAAGAACCCAAAAGGAGTTCCTCCCATCCCAAAAAACCCAACCGGGAGCGACATTGAAGGCAGGAGAGAGTATATAGCCAACATGCCAACATCCAGTACCCGATCGATACAATGCAGACAAAGTTTGCAGCACTTACCCCTACCCTTTTCTACGGAGTTTGGACGTGAGAAATACCAAAATACCGACTAGGACTTACCGACTGAGAGCTTTCAGTGACCATGTCACCTGTCAATCTATCTAATCACGGAGCACAGAGTCCCCCACATCCGCTCCTCACAGATCACAATGAATAACCCAAAGTCAGTGGCAACAATTAGATCACTCTCTTTTTTAATAATAACCAGAGCTTGTTCCCTTCAGAGATGAAGATGGTCGTATTCCGTAGAAGTTGAAACTGTAGATAGGTTTGGAAAGGTACGGAGTGTTAGTAAGCAAGTTGGGAGTATCCACACCCGAAAATGTCAGACTCAAAGCTTGGGCTCGGGAGAAAGTGCGCTTGTGGGGATTTCTATCTCTCCGAATTCGGATTTCGGACAAATCAATATTATTCTTCGGCGACGACTCCGACTCCGTCTTCCTGAGTACGGACCTTTTCTCTGGCTCTGTGGCCTTGTGCTCAAAACCCTGATTTCCCTCATATGCATGGAACACTCCTCCTCTCCCTTAGTCCGGGTATTTTATGAGACTTTTGCCGGGCAACCTAGCACAGTCATCAATATAACCTAAGCCTTTGTGTATAGTGCATGCATCTATGAAAACTTAACTATACGCTTTTATTATTACTCTCTCCGGTCCTCCATGCCACGTCTTCTCTCGGCTCTCTATTCCTCTAACAAAATTCTAATCTTAAAAACTTATCCCCAATACTTGAGCTCACCTTAATATACCAACACTGTCTTAAGAAAAACAAGTTTTTATTCAACTTGACAAAAACCCTGTTACCAATTACCACCGGGTTGGCTTCTAATTCAATCCCGAGACATAAAATAAAACACCCGATCCCCGTTCCCGTTCCAAACTTAACACAAACCGAGGAGAATGCCCATTATTAAAACATACATGTCAGGTACACACTGGCCGGGCAGTCTTTCCTTTTCTCCAGTATTGACTACTGTCCAGTCTAAACAAAACTCACCCTTACAACCAAAACAAGTATCAATCTAAGCACCTGTCTCTTTTTGCAACCTCACACCAACCACCACCGACTCCCATGCTACAATCTAAAACAAAAAACATCCACTAGAAATGCATCCATTCCTATGGACCCTAACAATTACTGTCAACCCTCTCCGACTTCCAGCATTCCTACACAAAAGCTCCCAAGTTAGATCAATCTTTATCGAAATTCGGATGTTCAACATCTCCAATCCCACTCTCTCAGAAACAGAAACGATCTCAGGGATTGTCCGTAGTAGTCGTAGTCATGCTCTCTACATGATAATCTTTAATCTATTCCCTTCTACCCACAAAGATGCCAAGTAGTGTGAAGGAGTCTTCCCAAGCACAAGGACACAGAGAGATCATCATAACAATAAAAGGGTTGAACAAGTAAACAAGTCCAAAATACCCCGTACACTCCTATACACCAACCCTACGAGACTCAGACTTGGTTTTATCGACTCTTTTCGACTACTGTCTCATACGATGGTTGATGTTGATGGTGTCGGTGTGGTCTCCTTCAACATCTTCAAGACAGAAGGAAGAATGACAATTTAAATCTTTCTCTCATCATTTCTCGAATTCTCTAACTTCGAGGAAGAATTAGCCTAAAAATCACACGAGTGAAACATGCGACTTCCTCTGGGATTTTTTTTATTTGGAATCTTGGCCACGCCTTGGCCCTTAATGTTCAAAGTCTTGAAAGTTTTTGAGGCAGAGGGATAATGGCTGTGAAGTCACACCTGGTTGGGGTTATTAAGATTTCTACGTCTCTACACTCTAGACCTTAAACTAGCTTAAACTAGAGTCTTCATAAGCTAGTATTTCATCTGAGTTTATCTCCACAATTCCAAATTGTCTCAACTCCTTGAGGAGTTCTATATCAAGTCCTATGTGTGTTTAGTATACAAGAGGATTTATACATAGAGAATGGATTTCTGGCACATTTCATTCACCACCTTGAAATCTAAATTAAATAACAAATACATGTCCTAAATTGGTAAACTTTCTTTGGACCAGACCAGACACAGTGTGAGAGAGAGAACGTGTGGAGGTAATTCCATTACCCTCGCTAGACAAACATCAAATATGGTAAATGTCCAACTGTCTAAATGTTGAATACTTAATGGCAATATCTTCTAAAAGAGTTGCTTGAACACTCGATAATGGCATGGGCTGTGGACACTATGTGGGAATTAAAATAATTTTTCTAATTTACTATTCAAGTATTAGATGTGGTGGATGTTAAATTTAACACTCCAACCAATTTCTTAGATTAACTCTGACACTTTGAACAAGACATTTCTAGAGAGGGATGCCAAAGACAAACCCGGTGGTACTCTTCCTTCAGTCATTCAGTACCTACTTGGACTTCTGATGCATCTACGGATAAATCATCTTCACAGGATAAATAATAAACTAAACACTATTAGCTAGTAGTCTAGTAGTACCTATGCGGTATTTACAACCTACTCTAATAGAATAGAACATTTAAATAGAGCCCTATTGGCTAATCTCTGGATTACCAGACGAAACTACAGAAATAGAGAGCAAGGACAATTTTATTCAAGTAGTGGACCTCCATAAATGTCCATAATCAAATAATCAAATAGAAAAGGGCTGTAACTTTTCATAACACATCACCACCACCCCCTACAGACACAAATCCCACTTTTACTGATGACCAAATCGTCCATACTTTCATATGATGATCCTCACGTATATCCAACCGATTTTAATTGACATCAACACTGCCAGGATATTTAAGAGTCTTGAATTAAGACTTAAATTCTTGTTAATTTGTTTTGTTACTAGGAAGCAGAGGCAGAGTCGACTTTCACCTGCACGTACACAAGGCAGGGAAAGGTGCCAAGGTGAGAACGACTGGGTCGGACATTGTAAACTATTTGGTAACTCTATATCCACATCCCCTTATACAAATATTATCAACCCGTATTTTGTTTCTATTGTATACTGGATCAAATACGGAAAACCACCACTGATCTTTAATAATATCCAGTATCAAAATAAATACATAAAATAGCTCAAAAGCTCCACTTGTAAAAATTTGAACCACATACTCTCAAATCCACAAATATACACAAACACAATACACAATTCTTACCCCAAGGCTGGAAATGGAAGCAAATTTCTTGAACATTCTTCAGCCTCAACTATACAAATTCTTATTCACTACAAGAAATTCTCCTGCGTGACTGGATATCCGAAAAATCCAAAAGCGGAGGAAAAAATAACCGGGTTACCGAATACAGTTAGGCTAATATAATACTGTATAGACCACCTCTCCTCTCCCTATACACCAAAAGTATATACACACATATAATAAATTGTATTGACTGGAGAGAGAGTTATTGTGGAGCAGAGGGTATATTGAGTCCTAACTGCCCAAATGGAAATATATAAAAGGGAGTAATCGAAAAGTGAATGAATAAAAACCGGGTATTTTCACCACGATTGGGTTCAAACTTTATTCGGATTAATAAAAATCTCACTATCTCTTCCCTATAAAAGCCAGCACACCCGTGTCGTCCACACTTCCTCGGGGTATGGCCTTAGCACCCAGGGCAAACACTGCTAAAAACTACAAGAGTATTATATATTATCTTATTGGCATTTGGATATCTGTCGGACTTGGTATGTGTATATATTTATACGAAGAGGATTTAAAAAAATACAAGACCGAAGGCCCGAGCCGACACTCTCCACTCTAGTTTCCTTTACAACTTTAGAAGAACAGAAAGTGAACTGGGACTTTGGCAAACATCAGGAAACCTAAAAATAATCTTCTCTGGTGAACTTATATGCTTTCCCAAGGCGTCCATAGGCATAGTCAGCTATTGGAAGATAGGCCATGTGGGAAACAGGAGAAGGACTAACTACTACAAACTAAGTTAAATTACACACTATAGCCAGCCCTATTAAATTAAAACCTCATAGAGTCTCAGAGAGATTTCAAACTCTTTGCAAAGGTTGGGCATTCAGACGTTACTGCCTCACATCTCTTCTCGCTATAGAGTCTCAAGGAGTTCTCATTTGAATCAAAGACTTTACCAGTTCCTTCAGAGGCCAGTTAGGGAGATCTTATACATCCTACCACCTACTACTACCAAGTAGTCTGCTCTTCTTCCAACCTGTCTTGTCGAATGTCGATTGTCGACTGTTAGACACCACAATGCCGTGTGTACCAACTCTAGCTCTACCGAGTAGTGTCTGTGGACCTGGGTATTCTCATACGAGCTTAAACAGCCTGGAAATTACTAGATGTAATCCTCCTAGTTGAATATCTAATCTAGAATCTAGATGGTAAAAAAGCCTTCTTCCGAAACAAATAATAATAAAAATCCATTAGACCAAGAAGTGCATCTCCCAGTTAAAATCCAATGCATCTCAAGTAACGGAAATCATAATTTAAAACACCCCATTCACAGCCTATGTACTCCCTCTTAATCCTCAAACCCTGAGAAAAAAACATACAAGACGATTCCTATTTTTCTTGTTATGAAACGACCCATCCTATTAGAGATATTATGAAGCCTGGCAGTGGGAGCAAGTCAACCGGCACTTTTAACTTCCTTCCTCTGGCCCTAACTATTCGGCCTTACATGCAATTCCAACTATGGGGACACTTTTGTGAGGATTTTTTTTAAACCGATTCATTCATTCCTCGGATTACTGACGGGTAGTTTTTTTCTTTCTTCCCCGACATTCCGATATCCATCTACAAACAACCAGTTACTTGTTACGTTACTTAAATTACTCTATGTACATATAGCTAAACGATAAAACCCGTTGTTATTTTTCCCCTTTATATTCCTTCCTACACACATTTCCGACTTGAATAGACAGCTTAGACCGTTTCTTGCACAATCCACAATACTATCTGTAGATATGCAGAGTTCTATACGGTCTTGTACAAATAAAGACCTTCCGTGGGATCCAGGAAGTAAATACCCGGATCGGAAATGTGCGTATTCAATACAATTCTATAGGAGCTTTGAAAATATTGTTACTCTGGCCATAATAAGAAAAATAATAATCCCTCGCATTTTTTACACCTTTCAAGTCCACAAAGTCTCAAAGAATCCTTTATGAGCTTCCTAGGCACATCCGAAAGATCTTATTGTTGGCTGTATCGTTTTAAGTCCTCTAATAAATGATCTGTCAATATTGATGACAGGAAAACGCGGGGCTGAAGAGTTGTAACTTTTTAAGGTCTATAATGTCATTACTTTATAGTGTTTATGGCTACTACTACATCTACGACACAACATGGCCTATTCCATCAATATCGAGTATTAAACCCATCGAAACACATCGACACCTCCGGTTCCCAATCCCACACTGACATACTTCCATCTTTAATCGTTGTTCAGAAAAAACCTTCGGCATACTAGTTTTTTCCCCCGAGCGTAACACATTCTACATCTCAACCTGCTTTACTTCCCTTGAAACAAATTAGCAAGCATAAAAAAGGCCATAAATCCAAATTTAAACTGAACTAGATATTTCCGTACATCCACACTTTACACACATTTCCAAAAAAGTATGAAAAAAAACCAGCTGCAGACATTAGCTCGTATAAAAATTAAATATCTGTGTAAATTGCGTCCGGTGGAATGCGCCGCTCTCTCTGCATCTACAGACTCTACACAATCTACTACTACATCCCTCTCTCTAAACTTGTAAAGCACAAAAAAACACACAAATTACAAAACTGTACAAATGCTATTAACTTCGTCTCTTGTCTCCGTGCAGAGTTTTTAAAGCTTCCTTTTCATACTCCATCCTACAACAATGCAGACGGAATGGGAATCTAACAACCTCACACAGAGGCTTCTCATCTCATCAACATTTTTTCCACTTCAATCCTCCAAGCATTCCCACCCTACTAATTAGACCACTAGAAAAAAGCCAACACAACTCTAGACAGCTCAATAGCACAAAGATATGATATTATATTTATACGCGATTGTATTATCATAATAATAAAAAAAACCATCCGCGGTTACTTTTCCGGTCCGTACTTACACACAAGACACAATAAGCCTACAACATACACACAATATGCTCTCCTATAATGGAGCATAACCCTTTCATTGTGAGGATATAATTGTGATGTGAGTTCCCTAAAAATTGATAACCACCCGAGTAATAACTTATCATTACGGTTACGTCAATCTCCTTTTGGCCAAATGTTCAACCCTTTGCTCACCAAACTAAAAGTTCCCTTCTGCTTCAGATATCCTTTGGGCTTAACCTGATAATTAATAAAACTATACACTAGATTTCATATTCCCGTTTCCCCACTAAATAAAATACATACCACCTCCTCCTCCTCATTCTCTTGTGTAAAAAATCCTTGAAGATCAAAAATATTTCCCCGTTTTCTTATTATTATTACAAATGCGGTTGTGCAGACTGGGTAAGGATCTCCTCTTCAAGACCTCCGCATAATAAACTCTGAATAAATCTCAATAGCTTAATGCTTAATTTTTATATTAACCTAGAACATGACATCCGTCCATCCATATTCCATATAGAATATATTTCCATACAAATCTATTCCTTTACAAAACTTGGAGTTTATGTGCTTGTGTTGTGTGTGAAAACAGCTTTAATGAAATGGATACACATAAGAAGATAAGCTTTGGAAATTCCAACCCTCACAGACAATACATAGACTATGAGATACTTACGCACCAAAATCATCTCATTCATCCCGGTGGGGTGTGAGATAACCCCAGACACTGCAGACCTCATCAGGAAAAATGTACAATAATTAAGATACGAATCACCATGTAAAGTACCAAATACATCTGGGCATAAAAAATGCTAAACTATTTCGAAACTAAACTTTACAAGCCAGGCATAAAAGTATGCAATGAATCCCAAGCTAATACACAAAACAGCCATTGAAGCTCAAGGCTCTTAGAAAAACTGGAGATTCACACCTTTCCACATATATCCATTATGCTAATAAGTTGTCATGTAAAGTTTGTAAAATCTCCCATCAACCTCTCGCCCAGTCCCCTCGAGACAGCTCTGGATTGTGGATGCTCTTAAAATATACTAAACGCTATAATTCACAATATAAAAAAAGAATACGATGAAAAGTACATGGACTAGTAGATGGAAACGCTGGAGAAAAGGGTTAAATTAATATGAAATGAAAGTTGTTGATTTAAAAAATATCTATCCCATATCTGTATATAATAATGAGCAAAGGAGTTCATGATGAGATGAAGATGAGGATGATATAATATGATATCATTATACACGATTACAATCCTCCTAGACCCAGGACCATTTCCACGTAGACAATAGCATTTAAACCTTTTATCATAAGAGGGATAATGAGGACCAGACCCGGTCGTGTCTTTGGTTGAGAATGAAATGCTAATTATGGGAGATGACGTAACCCCTTCATTCCTCTCTCCTACTTATGCCGGTTATACTACTCTTAGAAACTTGAAGTTACAACCGCAATTCACATACCAAAATTGTGATAACATCTTCAAAAATCCAACACACCGCATCACACATATCCCTGTACATACATACACAGCCTAGCTCCAAGACTCAAGTCATCAAGCTGACCTCGTGACCCTCGATGATACCCTCAATAATAGTCCATACCATCATATCATCACATCACGTCACATCTCTTTCAAATCTTTAAACTAATTCAGCCTTAAAAGCGTAGAATTAAGCTACGCCTCACTCCAAGTTGTAAAGATGCTATTATACACGAGATTTACAACATGTCGCTGTGTAACCCTTTGAAACCTTGGCCTTCTTCTTCCCCAAGATAAAAGAGATCTAGATCGGAAATAAATCCGGCAATCGTGAAAGGACTCACGAAGGGGACCTGGGAATCATCACAACCTCCAGGAGAACTAGACAAGTAGGGCACGAAGGGACTATGTGATCTAATGCAAACCACATTATGCCCATTATACGTACGTACGATACGTACGTACGATACGTACGATACGTACGTACGATACGTACGATACGTACGTACGATACGTACCCACGTCCAACATTATAAACTCGGAATCGAATGAGCTGGAACACATGCTGCTTTTTGCCTCTCTGCTCCAGTTCCAGCAATAAAACCATCAACTCTTCATATTCTAAATCCAAATATCCAGCTTCCCATGTCTGCATTCATCCGAAATGAAATGGCTTTTTTTCTTCTTCATCTTTTCCATCGCTTCTTAAATTCTTTATCATTCAAATACACTCTAATCCCCCTTCCACTTCAAGACTCCAATTTAGCTTGTTTAAAGTAATTCTCGAGTCAACTTAACCTAAGCGATGGCAGAGATGTTTTCGTTATACAGCTCTCTAGGATTTCTGGGACTAGAGAGGGACTTACTCAGAGCAGAGAGACCTATAGGCCACAAAATGTGGTAACTTGTGCAATAAATCATGCAAGATTGGATGACTTCCATTTTCTAGGGCTTTTTCTAAACTCTTTAAGACGAACATTCTGTTCTTCTTTGGGCTTATTTAAATCGACAATTCGACATGTCGACATTTGGCAGACTAGCAAGAGTGTTACGACTAGTGGAACTGGCATCCAAGTTATGAGTAGTGACACCGAAGTCTAAAGAAAATATTTCTAATCTAAGCCATCCATACTTAATTGCTTTACGAGGGGAATTGATAAATCCTGAAGGAATCTCAATTTAATTTGATCTGTAGCCTCGCCTCTATAGGGAAATGCCCGTTTCACCATTACAGTTTCTCACACTTGGTTAACCAGGGTAAAGTTGATCTAATACCCGGGTGCCGGTATCGTGTCGATTTTAACGTTTTCCACAGACTTTGGGGTTGGTATTTGATCATGGGTCCAAAATGGAAGTAAAAAAAATTAATGTTTTACATCATCCTTACTTTCTGGGATCTCGGTAGAGAATTTGTATCCATTGGAGAGAAATTTTCCTTGGGGGCATCACAAATAACATTTCCATTTTCCACGACTTGCTCCATTGCAAATTTTCAGTAGTCGGCAAAACTAGAGAAGAGCCCAGAGCACGACGTGTACTCTGATAATGACGACGAATCACGCACAACAACCACAAACAGAAAAAGATTAACCTATCGGCTCAAACTCAATAGTTACTAATAGTTAGCAAAGAACAACTCGACTGATAAACTTTCCCAATAACTTAAAAGCACCGTTTAACAGAAGGAATCATTCCACAAGGACAAGTAAACCGTTCTACTGTCTATTCCCAAAACCATACACTTGTGTGCACTATGCACCCCTTCTGATTTCTGCTACCGTGGTTAACTAAACATACAATCACACAACGCAAGTTACAGACATTTTTGGATTCAAATATCTAAAACAAGTAATTGTTATATTTTAAACAAACACGAGCAGAATGTCAAACAACGAAAAAATTAATCACAAACAAATATCGACTATACTTCAATCACCCAGTGGTTCCTGTTATCAACTGCAAAAGAAGGAATGCAATCCACCGGTGTTTCGGACAAACTGTTGATGACAAATACTCAATATTGTGTTTGAGTAGGAGGCTTTTAATATGGGTGACGAGGGGAATTAAGAAGACTTGGCAGTGTGGACATCATCAACAACATCTCACCAACACCACCATCAACCAAGGCTGCTTTTGAATTAAAATCCAGTCCAGTCCTCTCACATATTGCAAGCTAAAAGATGTGAAGGATTGAAGAAAAAGTTGATGATGTTGCCACAGAGGAGGAATTGCTTGGTTGAAGCTGCAGTTCGTTTGCTAGGTGTTAGTATTGCATAGACATGGACGGGTTCGAGGGGTGAAGAGCTCTTGTATGAAAAACATCAGCTTCAGCATAGGAGATTCCCTCAAAGTTTGTAATGAAGTCAAACTTTACAGCAACCAAGACCAAAGCCCGGAGGACCATACATGAGGACCATACATAGGCTGAATACATTCGAACAGCTACAGAGACTCCATTACCATCTAAAAAAGCATCAAACTAAATGTATTATATTAGACATTGCTTGTATAAAAAGAATCTTGAGCCCTGGTAGAGGGGTTCCTCCCTAAATCTAGTCTGTCTGACCCATATAACAACCCTAGAGATAATACTCTTCCTTTTTGGGATTATACTCCAAATCATCGTCTCCTCCATTCTATAAGCAATCTGTCATCTTTCGCGTAACTCACTTTGCACCTCTTTCCATTTAAAATTCTACATCTTACACACTAGGATACTGATGCAATGAAAAATCCATCATGAAACTATTAGCACTTTGTTCAAGTGTGATTTCTTATGGCAACAATACCTGAGGTAATCAAATTTAACACACCCATGGCCATGGCTTTCAAACTAATTTAAGACGATCTCAAATATATTTGCTTGTTGGAATGATTCTGTGTGTACAATAAAAAAATATTTTATTATATTTATAGGCAACGGTAACAGGAGCCTCTAGATAATCAAACATTATTTTTTATTACAATTTTGAAATTTCATTAGAAAAAATGCAGTAATTTTGCAAAAACAAATGTACAGATAGCTACATCCAAAACTTTAAAGATTTAAAACATCGAATTTAAAAAAAATCAAGGTTTAAGAAGAAAGCAGAGACTTTAAAAGTACAGTTGAATAAAATATTGAGGGAGGGAAAATTCTTTAAAACGGATACTGACATTCAGCTTTCTCTTTAGCTTTCTCCCAAAATTCATTTCTGTCACATGATAACTTTATGTTTTAGCGTGGACTGTCATTTAATGCATGCAGCTTAAATTATAACTCTCTAAGATAGTTATATTATTTACTGAATGTCCCGATAGTTTAACACTCTAGTCTCTGTCAGTTTCGATTCGATTTGATTTGGGCCATGTGCAAGTCCAAAGTAACTTCTTATGGATGAAACTTACACAGCAAAAATTAATTTATCTTTGTGCCACCAATAAAATAAATTAGATTTAACATTCCAATTGTCAAAATTATCTACTGAAAATCATTTCAAATTATTATATAGGTCTCTTGTGAGCTACAAGTAAATACTGACATATAAAAACTACAAACTTCAATCTGCCTCTTTCCAGTCAGAAATTTTCATCTAACTGCTACCACCAATATCATCAAAATTACAATGAATACATCGTATGAATAATTTCGACAGTCCAATTATACTTACAATAATTTTCGTACTCTCTACTCATTTGAATGAAGATGCCTTACTGCGTCGAGGTAGATTTTGGTATCCGAAGAAATCTTCGAACTCCAGGCTTCAGGAGGGCAACATTCTGAACTAAAGCTGCGCTACTGGAAATGGCCCAGTACATTGAAACTGCCTGAAATGAACATTAACATTTTATTTAATATTAATACCTATGCTAATCACCCAGCTCAAATATATTCATTATGATAATTGCACAACTCACAGCAGGGACATAACAGGCCAATGCTGTTAGACCAACGATAACCCCGCTAAATATCCATGGAATAGCCTTCTGCATACGGGATTGTGGAGCACCAGTAGGTTTTCGTAATGCGTGAATTCTAATGTTGACTAGATTTGCAGTCATAAATACTAACGGGAAAACATAAGGGTCGCTAACGGTAAGATTTGAAAGCCAGGGAAGACTTTCTTGATGCATCTCAAACCAACGCATCGCTTTCTCTGTAAATAATAATTTACAAAATCAATCTTTAATTCATAAAATTAAAATGTGTAGGACAGTATGAAATAATATGATTGACAATCTAGCCAATTTATTATATTTTTTTTAAACAGGTTCCGAATCTCCGAAGTGTGAGAAAAATTAGAAACAAAGGATTTTTCTTTATATATTTCGGAGTTTGAAATATATATTCCTCACCTTCAGTTCTAGGCAATGGAAGCGCAAAAACTACATTTCTAAGTGCGCTGGAAAAGCAGATCCAAGCCGGAGCTTGCAACAATCCCAAACATAAGGTTTTCATTGGATGACAATTGTGATCTTCTACTAGTTTTCTCCAGTGTTTCTTGTACTGAAATATAAAGAGAAAATGAATTATCTCATGAGTCTTTAGTGTTGAGAGATCCAAAGCATAATCCAATATAAATGCCCCGTGTGTAATTTACTATCACTTCCTCTTTCACTTTTGATATCATGCCTATGTTAAGTTTGAATTTTTTTTATATAAGTAAGATATCAAGATTTTAATTTCAAATTAAGCACTAAACTTACACACTAACGTCAACCCAATAAAATACTATTTAATTTTACTACGTGTCATTCACCCTAAACCGATTACCAACTGCATTAGAAGGGTCTTTAGTAATTCTGTCCATTCTGCTATCACAAATTTTCAGATACTGATTACTTATTCCTTAAAATACTTAAAGTGCTAGGAAAAACACGCGTCCCTAAGTTAATTTTTAGTCGAGCATATAAGACCTTTCAGAATTTATCGGTTGTTGATTCGGAATTTCAAATACTTTCGGTTTTTACGTAATTCCAAACCCACAGTTATTAGTCATTACAAAAAAATGACATAATTTTGGATTTTCATATCCAATTTTCTTTATAACTGTATTCGTACATCGTAAAGTATACGTTCGATTGACGAGTGGCCTGTTTACACTGTCGTAACATGAAAAATCTTGTCCGCTACAGTGCCAACCTGCCAACCGCTTACTGAAGGTCGTCGCAAGTATCTAAATACTTACGGACTTGGTAAACTGTCGTTTGGCTGTTTTTTCATCCCAGCCAAACTTCCGTATCGCAAAGCCAGTCTCTTTCTTCAGTTCTTCGGCCAGTTCTTTCATCTGAGGCTGTAAGTTTTCCAATCTTGCTATCGTTCTCTGCTGTGCGACGGCTATTGGGAGACCGATAACTAGTCGAATTAGAAGCGTTCCAAAAACTATCAGTTGCATCCATGTCACTCCTGAAAACCAAAGATTTCAAAGTTTTTCACCTCGGTCTCGAAAATTTCTGAAAACAATAGGAACTTAACTTGGTTAAAAGTAGTTACACAGATTACATAATTACTGTGTTTAGAAACACGTCATACCCTCGAAATCCTTGAAGACACAGAGTAAGTCCACAGTATAGAGGACGGGAAACATGTCTGAAAATATTGTCCCCGCGTTGCTAATCTCAGAATTAGTTTCTAGATATTCTAATGCACTCATCGTAGAAGCCTTGTCACTAAGCTGAGCTAAGATTTCAGTAGTCTTTAACGTAGATTCGTGTCGCTTTGGAATAATCCACAGAGGAGGAGGGTTTTGAAAAAGGACTGGACTCTTGTGCATGTTGATGCCATAGCTTCTGACTCCTACAAATTGTCTTGTTTTCCAAATGATAGAAGTTCGCAACCCTGAAGCCATGGATAACCGGGAACGAGTGGATATAGTCATCCCTGAACACCCTGAACACCCTGTACAATTGAGATGGGGTCAAGAGGATTATCAAAATCTTCTTCCCATCGGTGGTGGCCGTCTCCCAAATTATTCCAACGACGAGAATTGGAATAGAGTGGCCCAACTAGTTGAAATAGGAGCCGATATTCGTATCAATGGACGCAGATTGACCCCAGAAATAGCCGATCGGTGAGTGTACACTCTTCTTTTAGTGCGCCCTTAGTGTATCTGTAATAAGTTCATTACAAAATTAGTTTCAAGTTACAATCACCGGCATTTCATGTGCCCCATCCGGCCCCATCGCATTGCCCTATTCACCTAGAGAACAGAGTAACTCCTTGCACCTTGGCCCCTTGCCCTATAATATATTCTGGAGAGGTCAGTATGACCCACCCAAGCCAAGCCTTGCCCTCCGTGGACTTGTGAACCATGAATTCAGAATCTCTTCTCGTTCTCATGACACAGTGCATATTGCATAGTGCATCCGGGTCATGTGTCATGTGAAAAAAACAGTAGTAATGACTACTTTGCTACCCCTCATATGTCTATGTTACGATAAAACCCGTGTCACTTCTAATCTGACCTAAGTGCTCAAAGATTAGAGGCGTTTTTACAAGATAACGTTATTCAGATTGTTGCAAGTTGTAAACATTGGGCAAAAAAACTTGGTATTCAGTATTGTTTCGTCTCTTTCTTACTGTTTTCTTTATTCAACATAGCCTCAAAAACGGCCCCTACTCCTCCTAATAGTCCTAATTCACTCCACCAGTACTTATTGACACATATTTAAAGTAATTGTTAGTGAAATTCCAATTACCCGTCCACAACAATGCAGAGAGGAAATAAACAGCAGTGTGGGCAAGTGTAGCTATCCGCTGATATGGTTCCCCACCCGCCACAACCGACCACGTGGACATGGTCTTGCCACAGATGTCTACGAGCTTTTGAAGTTTTCATTCGACTCCAGTCACAGCCTAGGGACATTAAAGCTCCCATAGAGAAGCAGCAGTGGCTATAACCATAACATTGTCTTTTTAACAATTTAACAGAGGAGTTTAGAGTTTGAACTTTCGAAGCAGACACTTAAAACATAAAATCAATTGTTACCACTTTTTTAATTGTTCATTGAGCTTGGAGAAGTTTCATGGAAGCGTTGAGTTACGATTGAGTGGATTTAAAGAGTAGCACAGCGTTGTGTGTCCAGTTGTACGAGGACGTTTCTATTTCGTTGGAGTTTTTAAGTTTGCACAATTGGAATATAACGGAACAAAGGGGACTTGTTTTGGGGACATTTTGGAAGACCAATTGACATTGACACCGTCACTCTTGTTGGACATCGGGGATTCTTTGTTATGGTTAGTAGGTAGCTTTTTTGAAAGCATTGTTGATTACATTATATGCTATACTGTATAGTCTATATACACTATTGTTGGTATTTAGTCCAGCTGATTCGGTGTTCTGAAATCCATATTATCATGCCTACCTAGTATAATTAGATTGACTACTGCTTTAAAGTTTGTGTAGTGGGTAGGTGATAAGATAATTTAGCCGTAGGTTCAGGGAATTGATATTGAATTGAACAGGGAAAGGATAACAAGGCAAAGGGAAAAGGTTGAACGTCTTTAAACTTGAAATTTAGTTGGATGGGGTCGTAGGGTGTATGGGGCATAGCATTTATAAAATTAAATTATTAAAAGGAAAATATAGCATGATTTATGACTATAGGTGATGTTATATTTTAGTTTTAATAAAGATGGCATTGAATATTGATGAGTTCAGAAATTTCCATAGGTAATAATAGTACAAGTAGTTTAGTGTGTAGTGGTAGTGGGGGTGGCTTTGATAGTATTGAAAAAAGATGGGTTTAAAAAAAATAATCTCATATTAAATCTTAAATCTATCTATACACGACAAATTTTATGCAAAACACTAACCGAGAGGGTAGGCTATGGTAGCTTTTTCCTATTAAAAGATTTAAAAGGGCCCTTTAATTAATCATGAATTGGTACTACCAATTTGGTAGTAAGTAAACTAAGCATTAGAAATTAGAATAGTAATTTACGTAGAAAAAGTATCAGATTCTTGGTGTGTTCTTTGTTCGCATGTTTGGACTTTTGGACTTAGGTTAGGACTTTTTGAGTAAATTCCACTATCCATACCACATCCATGACCTTTTCGTCTTTCATCATGATGATCGATAATCAGACTCTTGAGTCATTATCTTTCTCTTCTACCATTGAGTTCCTATAGAAAGAAATCTCCAATATAATCAATCATTAAAATGTGCAACAATAAGTTCCAAAAATATAATCTAGAAAAGAGATCTGGAAACGGTATTATAAATATCGAAAACTATTTTCTGTAGTTCTGCCATCAACATCTGAATCTGTTGTGTGGATGTGTCAACCCTAGAAAAAGTTTAATCGTTCAAGAAAGTCGACTTAGTGTCCAGGGGAAAGAGGTTGAGGTTACCAAGTCATGAGGTTTGTCACAGCTGCACGGTCAAATGTTACTAACACTTATTTTGTAATTGCTTGTGTTGTGTTGAGTATCAATCCTTATTGAAACCTTAAAATCTATCTGTCTGTCGTATTCGATTTATATAGCCTCAAGGAACGAAATTGAGAAGGCGGTTTACTAAAACCGGCTGTTATTGAGGCTTTAGGGTACTTTAAGCCAAAGGGTGCTGGAGATTTTCTCGAAAAACATAAACAAAAACTTTTAAAGCAGGTTCTCAAATATTTTAAAATGCCTAAAAATCGGTAACTTTGTAGGATTTATAGGGCTCGCGCATTTATCCAGGCGGGTTTGGTTTGGTTTTGAGTTTTGGTCGATTTGGTTTAATGGTGTGTGGTTTGTGTGAACAATTTTGCCTCTGATTATTAATAACTATTTAAACACGTAAACCCATTAACATTTGTCTTGTTGACAATGTGGATACTAGGCAACTGACTAACTAACTGTATTGGTGTCATTTTAAAATTTTTAGCCTTCGACAACGTGATCGAAATCGAGACCAGTTGTTGAATCAGATTATTCGTCAAAGCCAAGAAAGAAGGTTGAACAACGTCCAAATCCCTGTAGTGATCGATATGGCTGGAAGGGATGACCATCGAGGTCTGCACCGAGCCGGGGACTTGAATGCATCGCGAAACAATGCAACTTACAGCAACAGTGGAGCGTCGAATGGAAATAACAAGCGGAAGTCGCTCTATTACGGACCTGAAAGTGTGGAGTCATGGGCCGCTACTGAGGTATTTAATAATTTAATGTGACAATATTTTTACAATACCTATGTTCTAATTTTGCTATCTCGATTTCAGATTGAGCAGGAGACTTTCGCGTTTCTGTGGAGCTTGAAAGGATATTCGGCATTTACTGGCAGTGAAGAGGTGAAGTCTCCTTCCTTCCGAGGGGGTCCTAAAAGTGCTCATTTTTGGTAAAATATTTAACCGTATTTAATGATATCATTGTTGCATTTGTCAAACCCTAATTGCTGTGGAATGTTGCCATGTTGCTGTTGTTTTAATTAGGCAACTAAAAATGAGTCCGAAGAAAAAAGCTGATGAGTTAGAGTACTTTGCTGTCCATCTTATTCTGACCGGTTTCGGGGATGGAGACAATTCAAATACTCGTAAATTAAAAGTGAGATTTCAGATAAGTCTTCTAGATGTAGAGGGTCGGCCTGGGAAGCAAGCCGGTAAGTTCTTCTGTTCAGTTTGGTTCCAGTTTCTATTATCGATAGGCTGAATTAGCTAAAAATTTATGTTTTTTTGTATTGTAGGAAGTGCTAGCATGAATGTTTGTGAGTTCAAAAAATGCAGTGTATGGGGATATGATAAGTTCATTCTTGCTACGGACTTAGCTGCTCCAGCGCGTCGATTAGTAGAAGAGGACACTTTAAAAATACATTGTCGAGTGTGGATTGAAGGAGATGTGAAGCACAAGGTTGGAAATGGGGGTGCAGCTAGTAACAGTTTGCCTGAAGAAGACAGATCTTTACGCCAGAAAGACCGTCTAGCAAATGATCTCGGGGGATTGCGACTTTCCACACAGTTTGCTGACGTCGCACTGACAACGACAACAAAAAGTTTCATGGCACACAAATGTATTCTGGCTGGTAATTAACGAAATATTAAGTGATTTAAATAGGTATCCAAATCGCATTTAATTTAATGATCTTATTCGACTGACACAATTTAATTATTTAGCTCGCAGTAAGGTATTTGCTGCCATGTTTGGATCATCCATGGTGGAAGCAGAATTAAATACAGTCGAAATTGGAGACTTCGAAGAAGATGTTGTTGAAGGTATGCTTGAATATATGTACAATGCACAGGTAGAAACTCTCCAAACGAAAGCACCAGAGCTGTTACAAATTGCGGAGAAGTATGATTTGCCGGGGCTGAAAGAGGAATCAGAACATGTTATTGCCGAAAATCTCACTGTTGAAAATGCAGCGGAGGTTTTGGTGATGGCCCACTTGTACAATGCGGTGTTACTCAAACCAAAAGCTATTGAATTTATTAATCGGTATGTTCCCATGAAATTGTTATTCTATGGATTTGGGACAATATAACATATTTGCCTGTATCATTGTGTTAGGAACAAGGAGGATGTTAAGAAAACTGCAGCGTTCAAGAAAGTTGCCCAAGCAAATGCTGCAGTGTTCGTCGAATTGTATCTCTCTCAATGAATATTCATAATTACAAACAAACCGAAGACAACTTTCTATGCCGAATAAACTCAGTGTGTATCTATGCAGCAACGATGGTGGAATCTGATTCACTTATAGTTTTAAGATAATTAATATTAATTAAGGTTGAAAGTCTTCATATCCGTTCGCAACAAAATGAGGACATCTTACCGGATTATCGCAGTAGCTCTAGCTTTAAAAATGAATTGGCAATAATGACGAATGAAAGATTAATCAGTTTACCACGAGTAAAGGTGAGAAAGCCTGATCTTTGGTTGACACAGGTATCAAACAAAGTTAAATTAAGTATAAGTATCAACGAAATGTATTAAATTAAACAGTTTTTGTAATTGATTTGCCAATTGATCCCTCGGAGCTTCCAGATTGAGTAGACACTTAGAAAGTAACTGTATAATCGATTGTCTATTACTTACCTATATAATATTATTTGGCTCTTGATTAATATTATTTTCTTGCTTATCTGTAGTAGATAGTACTAGAGCTAGTTACTTGGCAGGATCTAGTTGTTTTTGACTGTGTGTGCTATGCTATGCTTACTTCAATCATTAAAAAATATGTATTATTGAATTTTTAAGTAGGCTTTATCGTCAACCGATTACTTATTTAAATTAGCTTTGAATTAATAAATTCTAACACACACATATTCAGTTCCTCCGGGCTTTTATACTTTCGTTTGAAGTATGGTATTAATGAATTTATTTTTGAAGCTCTCTCGTGTTATCCTTAAAAATAGTATGTAGCCCTTAGAACTAGCTTAAAAACAATTGAGTTGATTGATCTCTGCGGTACGTTTCCGGGTAATCTAGTGAACAGTAATAATGCGTGGAGCCGGAGCTCATTGTGTAGATAAATAATATAATAAAATTAATATTAACATTTGAAATTAAATTAACTCTAGTATAAATGAAACAATACTGGATATCTGCTCTAGAATATAAATATGGTAGACTCGGAGACTTGCATATTAAATTACAACATTCAAATCAAATCCCCACGATTTGACGATTCATGAGACGGGAAAGCGTACAGTGATTACTTAATTGTCTTAGTATTCTAAGTTGCCTTGTTAATTGCCTGCAGTATTTAAAGCTAGGCTTTAAGTATTTTTTTCAAAGTTTATAACTACTATGAGTCTATAGTTATTTAAACTATTTTCACTACAAAAAAAGGCCTATTACAGCTGAAACGAATGGTTATGGCACGGTGGAGCATTCACTTAAAAATCTTCGATGCTTCTGTAAAGTTCGATGTCTATGTTCATGAAGGGAAGTCTAGAATCTACAAAGCCTTGGTAATACAGTCACATAAAACTCGTACAAGGTCAATTGACTACAACCTGAGTGTCTTTTCCGAGTTTAAAAAAATCCTACACCTGTCTAACTAAAATCGAGAGAGCATTTTAGGCCGATTTCGCTGCTACGATAGATAATCATAAATGGAGACACACACATTATCGATATCATCAACAACTACATGGCATGGCACAAGGTCACAGTTCAAATAAATGCTAGCAAACTACACACGAGACTACAAAACTCTGGACAGTCTAAGTAGATGGTAGACGCTATTAATTTCTAAAAATCCTTATACGCTACAGACACAAAGTCCTAAAAACTCTCTCTACATCTCTGTACTCAGGGACTCACTGGAATTATTCAGTTTGAATGGCTCTATTTCGTTGAATAAGCACAACCCGGTTATCCTTCCTTCCTTTTTCTCATGGTCACATAATCTAGGATAAGTCCTGGGGGTTTCTTGGCTGGACAATGATTCAAATTCGTAGTGGAAAGAAGAACTCAATCTCTATCGTGTTACATAAAGAAGACTGAAGATAAGTCAAATACACCAGGATACAGTTGCCAAAGAAAATTGTCCAGAGTGGAGACCCGCAGTGGCCGGTTGACAATGAGATGACCTCCGTGGACCTTCTCTTCAAAGACTTGGCTTCAAGTTACGAGTTCAAAGTCTTGAATACTATTAGACTATCTGAACGTGGGTCTCATAATCTCTGAATTCTGTCAGCGTCTTCTTCACCCTTAGGGACGTTAGCCTTACTTGAGGAGATCTGTGCCAACATTCCTTGATTACTTTTGTCAGTTCCCGGAGAAGCTGAAATGAAATTAAAAATTTATTAAATCCCTGCCATTTATTTTCGAAATACTCAACCGAGATTTTTATATTATCATCTTATATTATCATCTTTATATAATCATACCTTGGACTTATTCCATCTCGCCGGAATCTCAGGTCGTATAACATGGTCACAAACAATCTTCTTCATATCCTCAAATGAAGGGTCAGAGGGTACGCAGTCATTATATGGGATGTCATAGTCCTCACATTCAACTTTCTCATTCCCACAATCCGTCACACATCTGCCATAAACAATAAGAAATTAACCTCTCATTAAATTTCAAATTACAGTAACATCATCAACTTAAATGTATCTTTCATAAAAAACTATTTTCTTTAAGATGAACTTGAGCTGAAACTCTGAAACGAGATCATTTCAACGATCCGATTTGCTGGGTGTGGAATTTGAGAATATCTAGTACCGTCAGCAGATATTTATCATTCAGCACCCAGCCAAGGATAATAATAAATACCACCACTAACTCTGTTACATATTTATAAAGATAACAGATATTGAGTTAGTGTTTAAAAAAATATCCAGCGAGGCAATAAAATAAAAATGTCCAACCAACCTTCGGCCAATCTCCCATAAGATGAGGGCAAAGGCGTACATATCAGCTTGCTTGTACGCCTCGAACCACTGGTGCTTCATTGTGTCATCCAAGACCTCGGGGGCCATGTAGCGCTTGGTCCCTTGCTTGATATTAGCCACGATGTCCACACCCTTCTCACCACTGTAATTCGAGAGAGACAAATTGTAGTATTGACCATTCTTTGAGCTCATTAACATTTCAGCACTTTCTTATTATTATCTCAGTTTCGTGCTTATCTCAGCAGAGGCTTGGAATTACTTTTATCCACACCGACTCATCTTTCATCAAGAATCGCTTAGCCACTCTTAATTCGTTTTACTTTGGATCTTATTGCTTACTAAAGACAGGATGCTAGCATATTGCTATCCACTTTTTCAAAGGCGTATAAAATCATATATCTTAGCTTAAATTTCATTGCATTTTTTTAATTACCTCACAGAGCAAACGACCAAGCCGAAATCAGCTATGCAAGCTTCTCCATTGTTCTTGACCAAGATGTTCTTGCTCTTCAAGTCTCGATGGGCTATCCCTGGCTTGTAGGACCTCCCCTCGACCTCCATGTGCAAGTGACACACACCGGACACGGCTGACAGGACTAACTTCAGTGCCTGGTCTGCTCAGAAGACAAAAAGTTCATTATTTATTCTTTAATGACCTTTTTTAAAGTTAAATACACAGGTGTAGTTCACCCATGCCTCTCGGTCTTTTGACCTCCGTACCTTCTGACAGAGTATGGGACTGAAGGTAGTCGTATAAGGATCCCCTTGAATGGAAATCAGTGACGATTATCATTTGTGTAATGTCGTCCTTAGATCGGATGTCCCACGCCATTGACTCTGTAATTTTAATCATCAGTTTATAGTGTCTATAACAGATTGCTTATATATAAATTAATAGGTCGACATCCCTAAAATGAATATCCATAAAGGTAATGGCCATAAGTTATAATCCATAATCACCAATATCCATA
>JAQFYM010000349.1:0-76209 GCA_034694785.1 Agrenia bidenticulata
AAATAAATCTTCGTCAACTTCAAGAGTTGATGCCATCTGATTCCGAAAATTGGAAATAGTATTGTTAGAAAAATACGCGGGCGATGAATCGCTCTGTAAATGCACGTAAAAATTATCCATGTTGACTCTTTCACGATTTATTTTGGACTAAAAATATTTTGTTCAAACAGTTCCATATAACTGCATCGAAAAATTTTATGAGGGGAAATAAATAATTTTTGTGACAAATAAATAATTTTTGTGACAAATAAAAATTTATGAGGGGGAAAATAAAAAATTTAAAAATAAATATTTTATGAGGGGAATAATTTTTTTTGAGCAATTAAAAATTTATGAGGGGTAATAAATTACCTATGAGAAATTAAAAAATTTATGAGGGGAAATTAATTTAAGAATGTGAAATATTTATGAGGGGGATTACCAACTTTGAGATTTCATATGAGGGGAAAATTGGCCTTGTATGTTATGGAGGAGAAGCAATGCATTTTCTTATGCGGGAGATTCCATGCATATCTCTTATGGGGGGGTATTGCCATATGTACGCTTATGTAGCATGTATTCCTTACGGGAAGAAATTGCCATGTATTTCCTTATGGAGTGTCCTACTCTAGTTAAAAGGATAGGGAAATCTGCCTGAGTCCTCGTACCCCCCTTCCTATCTACTCTTGATGATTATTTGCCAATGTTTTATTTACAAGAAAAATACAATCCCTATAAAATGACATTTATCAAAGGTCTTCCATATCTGTTAGATGCGTAGCCAATACTAAAACGACCAATCAAGGTGTACAGTCTGTCATTGAAGCTTCCTAAAATCAAAGGTAAGAAAAAAACTGGTTACATGCAAACAAATCGCCAACAGGTTCAGGTGACAGGGGCGTAAGAAAATTCAGGAAATTCTCACTTCCATTCTTCAAAGGAGTTGCCTCGCGATTGATTGATGCATCCTTAGATTTTTCTTCTAGTTGAAACGTCACTGCAAAATGCAGACTTGGTATGCACTTATAAATTATAATAATCCACTAATTCTCATGGACTTCAGGATTTCAGGGTCTCTTTAGGAATCCTCAGCCCTTTTGTGTGTATATATTTATTTATTGACAGACCTTATTATCAGAGATACAGATCGAAATTTAAGAGGTAGTTTATGCTTAGGACATAGGCGTCCCAACCTGGGGAATCAAGGGTGGACCAGTCTTGGTGTATATTAAGCGATATGGAAGTAAGGTATTGCCGGACTTTTACCTTGTCCTTCTTTAATCAGTGTCCATGACCGCTCCCCTCCGTTGTGACCCCTACGTTTACGAAAATTCAATAAAAATAATAATAAAATCTTTGCTGTAATTTTCTTTTCAACACATTGGACCTTTGGGTATCGTGTACGATAGATTAATGTCTATCAACTAATAAACGAACAAACTAATAGTATTTAAGGATAGTACAGTTTTATAATGAGTTTCTTTAATCAGATTACGAATTTTAAGAACTTACAATTAGTCGTATTTGCTTTCCTACTTCAGTCATCTCTCTTATTATCAGTTTTACCTGTCGGGTCTTCTAATAATATCACCAATAGTACCAATAACACAGTACCAACTGGTCGCCCCAGCATTCTAAGGGGCAGAGAACGACCGTTCAGTTTATTTCCTCCCGAGGCTTATGGCCCATACTACGGATTTGTATTTGACACAGAAACGGCATCCAAACGTCAAATACCCTCCTCTGCACAGGGATCTTGTAAGGTAACCCCTACCCTATGGATTCTACACTATCTTTTCAATTGATACAAAGCAGATTTTGTATTTCTTACTTGTAATTTAATTCAACGTCCTATGCATCAGAAAGGAACCAGCTACAGAATCACGAGCCCCCAAGATCTTCAGAACTACTCTACAGAACTGCAGTGCATATTTTCCTCAGCCCTGACCCCGTCGAAAGTCCCCGAGGGGCCGTACGTCGGCAAGGCTCTCATCATCCTTAACTCTCGACGCTTTTTAATTAACCCGTTGGTGAACTATGCCTGGAGAGGAAACTTTGTATTCAAAACGGAGTGCCATGGCTCGCAGAACAGTACTGATTACATTGGATTCCACAACGTATTGGGACGCGCAGTTGTCCCCTATATAGCAAAAGTTGAGTCTTTAAAAGTTAACCTGGCCCCTGGAGAATATGAAGACGGACGGGGGTCAGTCATCCAGGACTTTACCCAAGACTTTTCCAAAGTTTGTCCAGACTATGCAAAATTTGTGGAGAGAAATAAAAGCAGCCTCCCCACATCGATCAAAACCCTTGCCAATGTGTATCCCTTCACTCAAGCGTTGGACCCTTTTCGCCTGGTGGGGCGTCAGAAGGACGGAGGGGCAATTTATCTGGGCAAGACTTATTTGAAAGATTACTACAGACGAGATAATCAGGCGGTCACGATTGCATTTTGGTACGCTGTCGGTTATGACCCTGAGGTCAACCCTGAGTTTCAAGCTGGGCAAGAGTTGCCAGCCGTGGTATGAAAGCTTTAGAATTTTTTGAAAGCTCCATTTTTATTTCAATTATCATTAACTGTCTTGGAAGTTTCCGGATGCAGTGGTTAAATGTGTGCACTGGCAAAATTGCAGGAGGAAGGATATACGTACACGTTTCCAGGTGTTGCGGACATAATACTTCGATATTTGCCAGTGGACAATTTCATTTCCAGACCTTTTAGCACCTTATTAAAGTTTAACCAAGGGGTTTATAAAACTGGACGAGCTTCGTTTTTGAACTTTAGAGGTAAGTTTCCGGAGTATGAATTATTGTAAATAGCACAAAGACAAACACTTGATAGTAAGAAAATAATTTTGGAATTGCAGAGTTTCTGAGAAACGTGGGATCAATGCGTCTCAACTCTCTGCGTCTCAAAGCATATTTTGACTCTAGCCGATCTGAAAAAACCTAGGGAATGATTTCATTTCAAATTTCTTTAACTTATTTCCTTGTTGCCGTCTACTATTCGCATTAAAACATTCATTTTTTGAATCGCTATGGCCAAATACAGCTAGGGTTTAAATTTATTTACCACCCATCAACAAGCATAATGAATTGATAAAATAATTTAGTAATCTCTAATATGATTTCATAACCGTAGATTTTTAGTCTCAAATAGTGAAATAGCAAACCAAGTCACAAACAGTTGACAGCAGATAATCAAAAGTTACTATGAATGCATCTCCACGTGCCGTGTTAAATAGAAAATCAAATCTGACCCCGATGTGACCTTTCTTTCCTAAGCTAGTGACCAGTGACCACCAAATGGTGAAGACTCTAAGCGTCCAACATCAATTAACTTACCAATGCGATTGTCAGGTTTGTTTGTATAATATCATCATCTAAAATCGGGTTTATTCACTCCAGTAAGAAAGAGGAGACAAAGAGTTTAGCAGAGACACTAATGTCTGCCCAAAACCTCTGGTAATTTTATACTTTTGCAACTTTTCATAAGGGTCACCAAAATAATTTTCAAGTCGGTCAATGAGATCCAGTTCGGCTGACACTGGTTATATAACTGGTAATAGTAGTAATCGAAACGTTTTTAGTTCTTTGTACCAGACACTGTTATTCCAATGGAAACTTCAAACTGCTCCGTCTGTTTGTCGGACTTTGACAGGCATGAAGGAACCGGGGAAACATTGTTAACTCAGCAGCTGTCCATAATTTTCTTGGTCCACGATATCCTCCAAGTCCCCTTCAAAGAATGTACAAAGTACTTGGAGAAGTACGGGAACCCTGCGGAGTGGATCACCTTGTGTCCCGCGTGTATAGGCACCCTAAACGAAGCTCAGGAAATTAGCAATCATATCCAGCGACTGAAAAATCAACTCCACATCTTGCATGGAAATTTCATAAATCCGATGATGGTCAAGATTGAAACTCCTCAGACTGACCCAGATGAAGACCAGACTTGGTTGGCCTTAACAGCCGCTTCGGAAATTAGGAACTATGTTTCTTTAGCTCGTAAGTATTTCTATCACATGGATACGTTTTGTGTTCTGGTTTTTGTTAGTGCACAGTTAATGATAACTATTTCATTCATTCAGAATATCAGGGATCAACTGAAGATGAGGGTCAATCCAAATCCAAGAATGTCTATTATCCTGGACCAGGAGACTTACAGTTTGCAGATAGTGAACCCTTGGAAATTGATGCATCGTTTTTTGTCGAAAACGTCGTCGACATGGATGATGTCGGTAGTTTCAAAGACCGCCAAGAAGAAACTCGATCTTCCAAGTCCGAATGTGTATGTGACCCAGAGTGGCAGCCGAGTGAAGAGCTAGATGATTTCGATTGTGCTAACGATGAAGCTATTGTTGGGACTTCCAGAACAGCATTTGAAAGTCACAAAGATTCAAATGATAAGCATAATTCGCATAACGTTCGGGCAACAAGATCTTCTCAATTACAGTACGGCTCAGTTTTGATAACAAACAAATCCTTCAAAATAATTTATTTCTTACTAATATTTTCATAATAGATTGTGTATTTGTTATATATAGGAATGGAAGAAACATTTTAGCATCCGAAGGGGTACTTGAGGTCCAATTATCGAAAGGCGAATCATTGCACGCCTTATTAGATGCAACTAAAATTGTCTCACAATCAAACAAGTGTCCTGTGTGTAAGAAATCATGCAAGTCTGAGGAACTCTGGAAGAAACACATCACCCTTAAACACAAGAAGTATTTAGCACACCTGAGTGAACAAGTTCCAGAAGATCACATTTGCCTCGCAGGTCAATGTCTACCTAGACAGTCAAGTAGAAGGAAGAAAAGCGGGTCAGTGAGGTCAAGATTTACAAAACCCAAAAGGGGTAAGTATAGATTATCTAAGAAACGAAGGTTGGAATTGAAGCGAGAGCGTGAAAATCTTTCCACAACACCGAAGAAACCGAACAAACCCCTTCATTGCAAACAATGTCCTCAGACGTTTCCCACTAAACCAGAAATACTCGACCATATGAAGAAAATTCACGGAATATCTGGATTTGAGTGCAAGCTATGTGCAGGGAACTATACAACAATCTACAGTCTTGAAAATCACATTCGAATGAAACATTCTAATCCGTCGATATTCCTATGCGCGGGATGCAACACAATTATTAAATGTATGCACAAATTTAGCAACCATTTAAAGCAGAAGCCGGTCTGTCAAGAAAAGGCATTGACTTGCAAGGAGTGCTCGAGATTTTTTCCAACCCAAGAGGCCCATGATGTCCATGTTGAATTCAAGCACACGCAACCTCCTCCTCTTCCAGCATATGCTTGTACCACTTGTAATCAAAGGTTCAACACTCCGAGAGATCAAACCCGACACATAGCAGCGTTTCATACAAATGGCCAGCGGCCCTTCAAATGTGAAAAATGTGAAAAGTCTTTCGTGCTGTCTATGCGCTTGAATTGTCATATGCAAACTGTTCATCTGAACAAAGAGCCGGATGGAACTAAATACATATGCTCGACGTGTGACATGGTATTTACAAGGAAATCTAACCTTCGAAGGCATGAAAAGCTCCATTTGGATGATGCCCCGTTTTTGTGTACGGTTTGTGGGAAGAGATACAAAGTGGGGAACCAACTCACAGTCCATATGTGGTCTCATGACCCCGACCGACATGAAAAGTATTCATTGTACAAGAAAAAATCTAAATCAATAAATAAAGTGGAAGCAACTGTTTCGAATTCGGATGCTCCAATTTCAACTCCAGAGTTTACAGAAACAAATCAAAACACTGGAGCTGCCGTGATGGAAAACTTGTTTGAGCAGAACTTTGCAGCTTACGAGTAGAAAACTGTTAACTAGTCCACTCTATTCACTATATATGTAATTCAGAATATGTAAGTATTTTATAATTGGGCTGAGGTTCATCATCAATCGTGTCAAGAAAACCCACGAATTCAAGATTTCGCTATGAAATGTTTAAACTAATTTCTAAGAAATTTTGTATTTTAAAAACTGGCTCCACCAATAAAATGAATTATTCCAAGTGTCAAAATTAAAAATCCGATGCATGAAGGTGATTTTTTTTTTAAATTCAACGATTTTCTAATTAAACTCTTACCATTCGAGTCATTGGTGAACAAGTTAACCAATCGAATTCTCAATGCTCATGTTCAATATCATTTCATCTCCCCGGATAGCGGCCGGCCAGCGAGATTCATACATTTCAAGAATTGATGGGAAATGTAGAGGTTTTTGTTTCAATGCATCGTAAAGGTAGGTAGGATGAATGCAAGCTTTCGTCAAGTAACTAAGTTTACTATAGAATGGCATCCAGTTTCTTAAACTTCTTTAGGTAGTTACAAGGCCGTAAACCTTAGTTACTAACTAAGGTTTACGGCCTTGGGTAGTTAGTAATGGGAATGCAGAAATCTTCTTTGTACTTTATGGTAGAGAATACTTTGCTTCTAAAAAAGCTGATGAGGTCGCAGAATTCTTGAAGATTATTTTGATATGGGGTGCCTGTGATTCCAATCATCCACACTTTCCCAGCCTCTTTAAACTCTTGAAGAGACTGCGTTCGCTTTGTCATGACATTTTTGAGAGCGTGTGCTTCATCACATATGACAAGATCGACAGTGCCTTTCCCATATTTTTTGAAACCTTCATCGTAGCCACTGTTATATTTTTTGAAGGAGTCATATGACAATATCAGAATATTGCAAGCAGAACCTGGCTTGATGAAATCGTTAATAACTTTCCAATTGTCCTTGTTCTCCTTTCGTTCTGATCTTATTGTTTCACTTTTGACAACAATAGAAGCTGGACACCATTTCTTGATTTCAAATTCCCAAACTGGAACTGCATTCTTAGGGGCCAATACTATGCATCTCTTCAAACTGGGGATGCTCTTTCTTCGGCTTTCCTTTGACTGCTCTAGACAGGTGAGGATCAGAGAAATTGCTGTTCTTGTCTGTATTTAACATTATAAAGATAAATTATGATACCAGCAAAAAATACTATAAAAATTCTATTACTGGAAAATTACATTTGTTAAAAATGATAATCTATCTTACTTTTCCCAATCCCATTTCGTGAGCCAAAATGCAACCCTTGCCATTACAGAAAGAATCCCATAAGAACTTCAATCCTTCTTTTTGTTCCGGCATGAGTTCTTGATCATATTTTATCCCCAAGTTTAACTGAGGATGAAGTATAACAGGAACAATTCCATCAGGCTTTGTATCCTTATTCCAGCGATCTTCCGGTTTAGCCTCGTACAGTACAAATGCACAGACGAGAAAAAAGGAAAATTTCTCGTCTGTGGTACAAATGGATTGTCTTCCTTCGATCCTGTGTAGAGGGGTCCATGGACATTTGGTCTATCCTCTAGGTGGGCTGCAGATTTTGTTGGAAACTTAGCCATTGATGTTTCGTTTCTTTTTTTCTTTAATAACTCTAGTGCCTCCATTGATTTTTCTAGTTTTCTCTTTTGGCCTGATCCTCCCTCACCATTTATATCCCCACTGCCATTTTCCATTTTTTTAAGTAGTGGAAGATGAGAGAGAACTTTCCTATCAAAACAGAACAAAATCGAATAAAACACACCACAACGGAGACTTGAATAAGACAGTAGCTGTGAATAAGAAACAGATAGTGTGTAGTGCCTTGTACCTAAATTGTGAATGGTACTGATTATTGATTCCAATCTATGAATCTGATCAATTACACTTCAGAGTCTGTATAGATGTCAAACTCCAGCGTTCAATTTCCCAAACTATCCAGAAAGAAGAATGACAAGAATGTAAGTTTTTAGAAATCTAACAAAAAAAAATGCAAACTCCAAAATACAACCAAAAGCTTAAAAAAACGTATATATTTTATTTACAACAAAATTATAAAAACTTACCAATACTAGGGAGACGTATACCGAAAGTTTTATCTACAGTAAGTAAGGATTTATGTTGAGGGTCCAAAAATGGATTTTAACAATCGTAAATTTCTACTTAAATTTTTAAGTTAGTCAAGACCACTTGTAACTCTGAAATGGAGGATTGTTTAAAACAAAAATCATAACGAACCCTATTTGAATGTCCCACCCGCGCTAAACTTACTTTGTGGGGCACAATAAGAATTTGCAAGCTTCCATTCTATGACTAATCCAAACCGATATCCGACCATTAAGATCTTTAAGAAATACCGGACGGTTTTAGGACCACCTCGATTTTCACTCGTAAAGAGTTTTTAGATCTTCTTTGTGCTATGCTGTGCTGCTTGCTTTTCAGTGAGTGGTAATTGGGTATGAATTTTCATTTGAATTCGGTTATTTATTAATTTTTAAATTGGAATAAAAATAAATGATTTGTAATATATATGAAATTAGGTACAATTGTCCTACATACAATATCCACCGACAAAGTATGTCCTCTCTCATACCTATAGAATATTCGGCTAGTACTCCCTAACTAGCTTTTAAAACTTGTATAGTAATAATACATGGCCTTACAATTTCTCTAACATCTAAAATTTATTATATATTTATATATATAGACTTGTTACGCATTTTCTCGAAAGCATCTAGAGTATCTGTACAAAGTTAATGATTAATTATATAGGGCTATCTAAATTCCAATCAATGCTAAATTTTTAATTAAATACAGATGGTACTATATAATAATATAAGCCTGTAAAATAGCCTTAATAATCTATAGGTAATAATGTAACTAGCTCTTATTATATTATACACACTCTCAATTTAATAATATCCCTGGGATTCCTCCCGCATTTATTTTTCAAAAAGTCGATTTTGAATCTTTGAAAAATTGTATCTCAAAATCCCAAATTAGCTAAGTTCTTATCACACACTGAATTTAATAGATAACCCCTCTTAGATTTCTCTCTTGATAGCATAGGGGTTGCTATAATATTTCTTAGGAAATATGGATTCATTTTAAAGACGCATTTTCATCATTTGGGGCAATAACAAAAAGAAATGTCTGAGTTTTTTTTATAGATTTCTTTTAAATCTTTTTTAAAGTTCCACAAAAGTGGGGATCTGGTAAGTTGGAACCTGCTGTTTTTATTCGAGCATTTCCATTGGGTTTTTATTGATATTCTTTAGAGCTTTTTCATTTTAAATTTGAGATTTACTTTCAGAATAGTTTTTGATTCAAAATGTTATCTTGTATTTAATGAACCAGCTAGGTTTTTTAATATGAATGAGAGATAGCATTAAACATGGGGGCTAAGTAACAAGAGTTAAATCACAACCTTTTAGACCCTCTCGTTTTATCTTTCCCTAACCTTCTAAAAATTTGTAGAAATGAGTTATCAAAAATTAGATTTAAGAAATAAGTTTCCGAAACTTCAAAGAATGTTGACTTTTCATGGTTCTTAAAATCTTTATATCAATGTAAATATTCATGTGCCAATTAATTTCAGTATTTTGTACTTTTGGAACTATTCAAATCTTGGGCAGTATTATAAATAGAAATCGGGATGAATTGACTCGGTAAATACAGGTGGATCCCAAGCTCTGGGGATTTTCAAGGGAATCAAGAAAAAGAATATCATAATAACATTTATATCGCTTTTGGTATGAAAAAAACTGGAAGATATTTCGTACATATTTGTTGACAGGGCTTAGAGTTACAAATTACAATAGATGTAGAAGATTGATAATTCGATTCGTTACAGTTTGTCATTTTTTTACCAGAAACTAATGAATAATTATTGCAATTTGCCTATCCATCCCTAGTCCCTTAAAACGAGGTAGTAGAAATCCTATTTAGATATTATAGAAACACTATTTTTAGAAAGTTAACTCTGAAAGATCAAGTTGGTTCCTCACGTCTTATTACTCGAGTATCAAATCATTCCCTTTGTCCCTGTCCTATGCAAGATATATCATTTCCAAATTTCCGAGAAAAAAACAACACCGAAATCGTTTCCTAAAGTCCTAAATTATGTGTAGCAACGCTTAAGATCAGTTGGGAACTGAGATCTGTAAAAAAAAAAAAAACACTTTATGGAGAGAGGACTCTCCCTTGACTTATATTTTGGCCCACTTTGTGTTAATAGTGTTGAGATAATAATTTCACATAATTCCCAAACCTAATGAATGAAGAGAGCTCTAGGTTCGGAAGGGAAAAAATAGACTAAAGAACTAGGATAAGTGTGATTGTTTAGTTAATTAATTGTAGATATTAAAAATAATACTAATTGAATTGCAATTCAAAGTCCTCCGTAGTTCCGGTGTAAGGGTATGAAAGTAAAGCTGTAGATTATTGCACGACCGGCTCTATGTTGTTCGATTGGTTCACAGCAAGTTGTTGTGGAGGTCATGTCACGTGAGTTGGGGTTATAATGAAGAGGAATAAGTGGAAGAGATCAGGCTGTCCATAGGCAGATTAAGATTATTGAAATGATTGCCATGGCTCAAATCGCTTCTCCTTGACTCGATCCCACACTGGCTGTCTTGCTGAGCAAACGCGACGGAGGCGGACGGGGAGACTGGGGGCGTCAAATGCGACAAAGGCTCCTTCATCGACAACCCTGTCGACATTTTCAGGGAGGTGGAGGACGTCGACCAGCACATCTGCTCATCCTGCTCGCTACTGCTACCATTTATGTGGTGATAGTCACACGCACTCGAGGGGGATAAGGATATCGATGGATGACACGTGACCGTCAAGGAAGTAGACACGGAGGACGAAGGGCTAGTAGAAATAATTTCAGGAGTATCACCCATATCACTTTTTCCTAAACTATTCTGCAAGGGCTCCACCACCAGCATCGATTCTGACTCACTAGGAGGGGACAGTCCACCGGAATCCACGGACATGCCCATACTGGAGGAAAAGCCGCAGTGGAGGTACGAACTTTCTGGGACGTTGGCTGACGAAATGGAGGAGGCCGACCCGTCAGCAAGGGACTGAGGTGTTGTGGACGTCGGTAGGGCTGTAGTTGGTGGTCCTACGGGGGAGCTTGAGTGACCTCCGTAGTAGTATGAGCTCAAGTCGAGATCTTCTCCATAGCCTGAATCACATTCGAGAAGCGTAGTTGTCGCTGCGGAAGCGACTTCGGAGAGTAGAGGTGGCTGGCTACTCGAGTTGGCAGAGCTGTTGGTGTTGAGTATGACAGGGCTGGGGAGATCGTGGTCATACTCGTAGGAAGCGGTGTGATACGGCGTTGTGCGGAGGGAGTTGTAGTCATAAGACAAGTAGGGGGATTCGCTATAAGGGCTCGGAGACAGGTACGGATCATGCCCATTTAAGGGGCTGTTCGAACTAGGCCTTGTGTCTGTTATTTGGGGTTGACTTGAATGATTAGAAGAGCTATTTGAGAAGCAATGGTTGTTGGAAGAGGACCTCCAAAATGATGGCAACTTTTCTCGACTTTTAAGGGACTCGTCCACTTCATCCTCGTTTTTTATCTCTTGCTCAATGTGGCGAAGAGTATTGCAGATAAGGACTGATCGATGCAGACTTGGCTCCACACATTGTTGCTGTAATTAAAAACGTACTTATTAGACTTGTTTTACAAAGGATACGGGATGGATTATAGATAGTGAGTTTTAATATCTGATTTAAGACATACCGATCGAAACTTATTGAGTTTGCACAAAGAGAGATGAAGGACAGTAGACCGTTGCTGTTTATAGCTATAAAGCTCTTCTTCTTCGTCATCGGATCCATCGAACTCTTCCCCACTGTTGAAGAGGTCTTCGGAAGAAATAGATTCACAGGAGGAGGAACTGGCATTGTCATCAAAGTCGCTGCTATTATTATTATTGTTACTATTGACGTAGCTATTACTCCAGCTCGCATCCCCTGCGGACGTCTTCCGTGCCACGATGGTAGCATCGGCTGATCCTAAATTGAAGTACGACTTCCCGTTCTCATCTTCAGTGATGACCTGGTGGGCCGAGCTGCCTGTCATCGAGCCCACGGAGCTCTTTCTAGGATTCCACTCATCGATTGGAGACAAGACAGTTATGGTAGTGGCCAAGGGTCGCTCGTGACACATTAGACTGGTGAATTCGAGGTCGCTGGGGTCATGGATTGTCGTTTTGCTTGGGGAAATGAAGGTGGGGCGAATCTCACCACACGTGATGAGAGAGTCAAGGGCAGCCGGAGCTGGCAAGGCCTCCAAGGATGACTTGAGTGACTCCAAGGGGTCGGAAGTTAGCGCGTAGCAGGCAGTGGGGGTTGAGCTCGTTAGGAGAGTTCGAGCTAAGATTGACGTGGTTAGGAAGTCTGAACTATTTTCGTTGCCCGTGGTGTCCTGTCCATCAGGCTCTATTAAGTCAGACGTGTGTTTCTTGGCTATTTTCGCTGAGACGATCTCGTCCCCTTCTGGGGCTTCCAGGCGTCGCTTTGTGCTGGGAGAGGCAACTCCCATCGTTGAAGTTATGCTTTCACGTTCCTGTAAAACATCAACAAAATAAATCATTAGACTTCATTTCAACTAGATTTCAGTCACTTAATCACATTCTATGTTCAACCTAGAAAAAACATTCCTACCCCCGTGCACATCGACCAGCTCATCGAAAAATATACAAGAACCTTTACGACATGTACTAAACATATGTGAAGCCATTCTTGGTGCTTATCATCTCGACTATAAGCCCTTCTCGTAATTTCTCTCGTGACCCAAGGTCCTAGGCAAGGCTTAGAGTTGGTGGTGACTTATTCGCCTCCACTTTATTTATTGCGAACGTATCTAACCGTGGTAATATAATTGCAGATCGTCTCTCTCTTTTTGGTCGAGGTATGGGCTATTGCATAGCTTTCTTTGAGAACATTGTATTGGCCTGTGTATATCTATAGCTCTACGTTTCACTCAAGTGGGTTATGAGGTCGCATTGGAAATAAAACTTCGTATTCCCTTTTCCCATTCTATCTCACATATCCTTCGCCGTACACAAACAACAACATTAATATTTAAAAAAAAAATATGTTCATAGTTAAGCGTATGCAAGAAACAGCGTTTCTACCTCTCAACCTTTGCATCACACCAACAAGTCAAGAGGGGGGAGCATTGCCGAAAGTACACACGACTAGTACGCCCAAGTCGATACCCCAGGCGGAGTAAATTCTTGCCGAGGACATCGATAAGTCGATAAGTCCACCAGCCCTAGTTGTCACTACTCATCGAGAAGTATAGAACATAGAGTTGGAGACTTGAATGGCATTGGAGATTGTAATAAAGCCAGGGCATGAAGGCCAGTGTGTAACTCTTGTCAGAAAAATAAGCCATATCTCCAAGAGTACAGCATTAGCTAACTATCTGTAATATCTGTATACATAGCTGAGGTAGAATATAATGCAGAGAATTCAATCCCGAGCTCTCTCATCTATCCTATTAAAATCTTGGAGGGGAAATATTTTTAATTTCATTGATTTTTTTGCTACTTTTTTGAATTTTAAATACAATCCCATCTAGGCTTTAGTCTGTCTGCAAATAAATGGGATTGGAAGCCAAGCCAGAGGGGTAGAGTTAAAAATGTGTATTGTAATTTTGTAACTGGTCGAGGAGGATTGTAAAGTGAGTTGGCTTGGCTCTTGGGCTCAGTTTTGTATTTGAAATGTTGGATGTTGGGATTGTGATTGTTGAGAGAGGATATTGCATTGTGAACTAGTATATGGCTGTGTCCAACAGTAGAAAGTTTCAACAATGGAGTGAGCAGAGGTAGAGAGGCCAATAGCTTATGAAGTTGCTGTACAATTCCTCTCATCAAACCACCAATGGCTCAAAAGTCCCATGTACCTACCTACCAAAAAGCCGTAGAGCCTAACTAGTTATCATCATCGTAGTGAGAATGTACTGAAAAACTTCTCTGGTTGCAAACTCAGAGAGCTAAAATATTTCATTCCCAGTACAAGACACGTACTATGTACGAAGCACTGACGAGAATCCACATCTCCACGTTTGGCTCATACAGAGAGACTAAGTACGTACGTATACAGCAAAGTGTTGGGCGTTCATGCCACTATGCACTACTACATATATTTCCTATCTACTCAATCAATGCTCTTTTGCCATCATTTCATCTCAAGGTTCTATTACACACACTACCACTACCCATTGCAGCACTAAGCCCCATACGAACCACTTGACAAAAAATATCCACACCAAAAATTAGAGTTTCGAAACTCGAGAAAAATAACCACACATATATGACTACAGGGCTAGGGAGGAATTTTAATCAGCTTTTTAGTACACTCTTTGGGACTAAATCTCCTTCATTGACTCGAGGACGTGTTAGGGGAAGGTGAGGGGGGGGGGTTACTTGGGAATGATGAGACCTTATCTTTTGATATGAGGGAGATGAGATAAGAGGATAATCGGGTAATACGATATCCCAAGAAGGAAAAGAGTTAATTATGAGCACGGTTTGGAGTTTACATATCAGTTTCGTAATTGTATGCATGAGGGAGAAGCGGGTTGGAATCAATAAATTGGGGCTGATGTATACACACGTAAATGGGCTGTCCACAAACGCCTTCTACCAATGCCCAAAAAATCCTTTCGATAATCAAAAGCCTCTTCAACCTTCTGAACCCATCATTTTAAAATGCAGGCCTGACCAGTATTGCAGTAACACAAGAGAATACTCCAAGGCCTAGTAACAAGTCCACAAGTGACCCTCCGGGGGATCAAGACATGGAGGGTAAGTTACCAAGGCCGTGAGCCCCTCAGGGTCAAACTACACAAGACTCTCAGGGGACTCACATCTCCCCTTTCAAATGACTTGGCCGAGAAGCCCAAGTTTGTCAGAGGGGATTTAGTTATTGATGGCGTAGAAGTAGTAAAGCCACCCCGTTATTTAGGAACAGCCCCTTGGAATAAAGGAAGAAAGGACCAACTGATTATTCAGGCAAGGAGAAGCCATCTGAAAACTCATCAAGCTCCTTTACTATTTCATTTCTCTAAGTAGAGAGAGACTTTCCCTCAACCTTCTCATCTAGCCCCGTGTCATTTCCCTATGCACCCAAGCAGGATTAAATACCAAGAGCTCCTTCTGCAGGCAAAGACCTTTTGTGGAATTCGAGAGGACACCTTTCTTTTGGGTCTACAAAATATATTTCAACTCTCAAAAACGAACAGGGGATAAAAAAAAATCTCCTTCCTCTACTTTCCAAATGCTCGAAGGCTAATATATAGCCCTGCGTGGTTTTTATTATTATGTAAGTTTGTGAGTAAACGGAGAAGAAAAAAATTGACCAGTTGCATCCCACTCTCTTCAGTCCCTACAAGATACATAAGGATTAATAAGAAAAAAATCCATAGCTGGTAGTAGTAAACAGATTGAAGAGAGATAGAGGAAGGGAACCTCAGCAAAGTTGCCCCTCTGCCCAAATGACGAGGAAAAAAGGGCCAGCAAAAAAGGGTCCTTCCAATTCACCCCTGAGGATCCCTTCGGCCCAAGAATACATTAAAGGGAGCCCGAACCATTTCTCATGCACTGAGGCACATGGTCTCTCTGTGTGGCTAGGAAACCTTTGAATTTGTACATCTGGCCAAGTCTATCTCCAACATCCACAACAGCCACAACCAAAAAGGTCCATATCCTGATGACTAACCCATCTCATCATCCCAAAAAGTCCCCTCTATCTCTCTCCTCTCACTCTTAAACCTTCATCCGTTCTCCAATAAGGGAGAACGAAGGGAGAGGAACTAAAGAGTTCCATAAAATCCAGCTCCAAAATGCCCCAGTCATCCCCTAAATGACCCCATGGTGCCCCATCTCATCTCCACATCCCGAGCACTCTGCACATCTTCTCCCTTAGCTATGATTAGGATTTGCATGTGTACGAGGTGTTTGAGATATCCAAAGGATTTTGTTCAAGACAAGGAATTTAGCCAGAGGTTAGACCTAAAACTCTACCTGTTGTTCTCTCACTCATCATCATCTCGTCTCTCTTAGGTATTTCCATCATTTGAGAAGGTACATGGAGTAGTAGATGTTGGTGTTGGACGAGGATAAAAAGGTAGATAGGTCTAGGAGTTGTTGGAACGGAGTATGCAGGTGTGTAAAGGACGACCAACGAAGGCTTTCTTAAAAGGGTGAGGAATGAGTAGAGAGGGATACACAAGTCCAAGTCCCTATGGCTCCTCTCAACCTTTTAAACAATATTATTTCCTTCCAAGAAGTGACTACACTTTTCTTATGCCTGGCTAAACTGAAATAATTTCAGCCCCAGCTTCCCCGTCTCTCTCTCTATACTTAAATAATAATACATGTATATAATAAATGTGAGACCAAGGCTAGTTGTTCTCTATCTCTTTCTGTTCTCAAGTATTACAACAAGCGTATATAGAGAGAGGGTACTAGACTATCAACTTGGTCCCAATTCCTCTATATACTTCCCTATCAAATGAGAGAGACCAGAGGATTTTTTAAATGCAGACTCAACCTGCCCCCTAAAAATTACTAAGCCTGTATGGGCTCTCCTCTAATGTAATGTCAGTCACATAAATCCACACACAGCCACCAACCACCACCGGGTGGAAACGAGTCGAGTATATTGAACTTGTGTGTGTGGAGGATTTAAAAGTTGGGAACGGAACTCGAGCTCTCTATACATGAATCCATGTCCTGTTCTACCTGAAGAAAAGCAATCAGCCAGATTACAAAGTGCACAAGACCTCTCTCACAAGATTATGCAAGGATGAGGAATCTCTCCACCAACTCCTGAGGGAGAGAGGGGCAAAGCTGGGGAATTTGAATCTACCCGGGACGGGGGAGGCGTCCGGGAGTTTCGCATCGCGCGGCGTTTCGCAAGTTTATTTTGCGCATTGATTATGAGAGGTGTTGGTAGGATGGTGAGAGGAGATTGGTAGTGGGGCTGAAAGTCTGAAAGGGAGTATGGATTTAGAATGTAATATTTTTGAATGGTGGTGGTGGTGGTAGTTGTAAATGTTCATTATAGAATGGCGTGGGTACTGCTGAAGTCGACCCTGAGCTGAAGGGAGTTGGAAATGGAATGAGTTCCCCTTGCAGCAACCACCGACCGACTAAAATTCCATCTACTTCACCCCTGCCTCTCTGCCTCTATTCTCACCAACAGAGCCCAAGCCAAGAGAGACAAGTATTTCCAAGTGGAGAAATAATGTGAGCGAAGGCTAGGAATCTAATATAATGGACCAAAGTTGGGCTCTACGAGTTTTACTTGAGCTTTTTAGACAAGGATATTCCACCACGGGTTGTGTGTGCTCAGAGAGGTTGGAATGAGAGGGGACTACTTGCCTAATGTCTACTTTTCAAAAACGAGTTCCGCTCCTAGTCTGCTTCGCGTATACTCGGCTATCGACTTCACAACCACCACCAACATCCAACCAACACTATCGCCCTATTCCTTCACCCTACTTCAATCATAGAACAGGACGATTCCCCCCTCGACTAAAAACTAACTCTCCATGTCTAGATTCATGTGTCTAAGCAAGAATTGTCTTCTACAGCGAGCCAAGTCCTCTACCTTTTTGCGACCTGCGAAAAGTTTCAGAAATCATCTCAAAATCACTAAATAATACGGAGAAAGTAAATTCTTTTAACATGTGGAGAAAGCACTAGGAATTTCTCATGTCGCCCCAAAACTTGTCCTGGATGCGCAGCATAGCCGACAGCCTGAGTGAAAGCCTTTCCGCTCCACATCTTCTATGAAATCAGCTCAAAATAAGCAGTGACTTCAGTTTCTATGCCCTCAATGTTTAAATTTCGAAACTTTTGAGTCCAACCCTGTAATAAAATCCCTTAAACCCTATGTAGGGTAAGGGACTCTCCGATAATCTCAAAAGGCCTTGAGTGAAAGCGGAAAAGAGGTCGGAGCCGACAGTGGGTGCTCGTCTCAAAAAACGTAGTAAATAGCCGAGACGTGAGTGTCATAGAGGGTTGAATGGCGTAGGGGAATCGTCTCGTATGTTATTTGGTGTGTTAGGAAGCTTTTTGAGAGTTTCTCATAAAGGAGGACATAACGTAGGGAAGGGAGAGAAGATAGGAGAATGGAGTTTGGTAATGTAACGAGAGAGAGAGAGAAGGTTCTTTTTTGTCCTTCTTCATGACGTCAATGCTCGAGTATTCCGCCAGTGCTGTAAAAGCGAGTAAGGCTAGCGTGGGACGAAATAAGCACTGATGAATGCACCACATATACATAATACCATCTCTCCCCCTATATACACAAGAGAAGGATATAGCTCCTATAATTATTATCCCTTATATGCCTTATATACACGGCCCACTTCTATAGGGAGAGACACAAGCCCCTCGCACACGGGCCCTTATACCCTCTATCTATAGATATAAAATTCTCTCTCTCTCTCTGGCTCAATATTTCCATTACTTTCCTCTTGCCTCTATTTTCCCTTCATACTTCAAGTTGGAATGGAAACTGGTTCTTGTATAGAGACCAACTGCTCTCTCATTACATTAGGCAGTAGAGGTATATATATCCTTCATCTCTCCCTCTATAAGAGAGTATAATGATGGTGGTAGGTTTGAAGAAACTCCAGAGTGTGTACTGATGAGGGCTGGAAGGATTTTATCTATGGACATACTCATCCATCCAGCTGCACTGACAGACTGAGCCAGAACCGAACTCTTGCCCGAACCTTTTACTCAAAATAATCCACGAGGAGGAAGGAGTTCTCTACAAGATTCCACACTGCCACCAAAAAACCAAGTCGACCAAGAAACTAGAAATGACTCTCTTCCCAAACCCAATGTTACGACCAACTAGGAAATTGGATGGATAATGCCGGCTAAATTTTTTGGGAAAGGGGAGACTCTTCTTCTTCTCCCAGCATTTCTTTTTTATATCCCTCTCTCCGTTCTATCTCGCTGGAATGGGACTTCTCCAAAAAGTTGGAAATGTGTGAGGGATTTTTATAGCAAAGGCCTTCGGGTATCTCGTCCCTCCGATTCCAACATCCAACATCCACCTTCAACCTTAACTCCCCGACTTTCCTTCAAAATCTTTCCCGCTATCACAATGACCAATGATGTCAACTTGATTGAATCCGAAATCGGATCATGCAACAGTTGACTCCCAACTGCCACCTCTAAAAGCTCATACATCCAAATCATCTCGCACCTCTTCCTAATCAACATCACATACTTTTCACTCTCCCTCATTACCAGACACATTTCAAAACACAACTGGACTCGAGACCATGGCCAAATAAACACTTTAATAATACATGACTCATCCCTTATACTTTCTGAAAATTTCAAACATCTTCGACAAACGATAGACTCAATCCTTTTTGGCAAGAACATTTTTTTAAATTGCCAACCTGGTTTGCATGCTTAACCTCTTTTTATTGGATGAGGGCTTGATTACTGAGCCCTTGTGTGTAAATTGACGGATACTCTTGGTATTTAGAATGGGACAGTCTGCTGGAATGACCTTGCCAGCTTCAATCTTGTGTACACATAATGAATATAAAATATACGTGTCTGCACGCTCACATGTCTATTATCTCCTTGCCAGTGTTGGTTAGTTAGTTGGTGGTGCGGTGGGGGCATATTCCTACATGGCTCATTGCAAAACTTCTCAACAAATGCACATATGGATTCATACTACACTACACACTCACATACATCCAAACACTTTTCATAGAAATATGCAGGATTGGAAATTGTAGTGAATCAAACAGGCCTCTCCTCTACACTAGTGAGTTAGGGTGTCATCATCTTCATCATTGCAAGTATAGAGTTAACATGGAAGAGTATTATATTATGTTCGACGCAAAAGAGCATATATCTCAAGTCCTTATGCTTTATCTTCCGTGCTTATCATTAGCTCTCTGACCACGTCAAACAAGGAGAGCACATGCCAAGCCTGTAGGGAACCTATTGATTTGATATGCTTATTTTTAATTATTGCACAGTGTAGTAAGTAGTAAGGAGTAGTCCATTCTGTGTATGGGGATAAGGAGTGCAGAATTGCAGTTTTTTAAATTCAAGTCAAAGGAGAAGGAGCTGTTATCTGTTTATGCTTGAAGAAATGTATATGTGAGATTTGCAACGACCGTGGTTGCAGTTTGAACCTGTTTCTTTTTCTGGGACACCCTGTGTAAACTCTACATATTTTTATTTCTTGTATTTTCTCGAATATAGCCAGCAGGCTTTGACAGAGTTAATAACCTTATGTATGTATGCCTTACAATTCTTTCCTTATTCAATTTCGTACGCAATATGACGGTATATTTATATAGGAATCTCAGAAAAATACAGGGTGTAACGATAAAACTAAACTTGTTTCCATATTATATTTCAAAATCATTAATGATTAAAATGTCACTATTCAATATTAAAAGTATACAGGGTGTTCGAAAACAATCCTCCCAGATTTCACTAACTCTTACAAGCTTACAGTCTCTGATTTTTACAAGCACAGTATTATTAATAGATCTCCACTACCAACTATGAACAAATTATATGAAGGGGGTTCAGTGTCAGAATCAAGACATTGGTAAACTGTATTTTTGAATATGGGTCCATACAAACATTACTTTCCTGGCTCAAACCCTTTGAAGGAAAGGAGCCACACTGGAATACAGGGTGGATGAATAATGACTAGCAAGTGTGAGTTAATTGCTCAGTGAAATTCACTAAGTATCAAATCTGTGAATAAATCCCCCACCACCTCACGCACATCCATCCTAAACAAGTCTACTAAACCTGTTAACAATACAAATTAATTAGGATAATCAAGATGAGGAATGAATGTCAATGAGGTAGGAGAGTGCATCTCATTCAAACTCAAAACTGCAACACCACGTACCAAACACACACATCCACACACATCTATGACTACTCGGAACATACTCACGCATAATAAAATCCTCCTCATAACAACAACAACAACAGAGCCAATAAAAATGAAAAGCTGGAAGGCCCTCAACCTCTAAAACACACAAGGACTGCATCATTACCTAAGAGAATCGGGATTGACAAATGACTCGAGAGTTGATCTAGGAAATCAATCACTTCTCCAAAAAAATACCTACTGCCTCTCTCAAAAGAAAAGTGCATTGTCTCACACAGACATGTAACAAAGACTCTCTGTATATTATTAGCCCTCGTCATCTCATAAGTCATACTTGTGTGTGAGTAACCAAACAAGTGTTTTTTATTTATGAGGAATGCATTACAGCATATTCCGCAAACACGAGGGTATCTATATCATATCCATCACCGAGCCTCAAGAAGAGTACACACCAGTTCCGCACTAATTGGCCATGTATCAAATCCTATAAAACGATTAAAAACTAATCGACTTTGAATCCCCACCCGGTGGTAATGTGATGGTAAGGAGCTGTTGATGTATGCAGAAAGAGACTAAAGTCAACACTAGTCCGTACAATAGGAAATACCCTCATCATCATCCTCCCATCAATTCACGACACAGAGGGAAAGAGAGGAATCCGAGTGTAAACACAACATTGAACTAGAGCTAAGAAACACATGCAGAAATCCCAACCTGGTCCATCTCAAACCATTAAGGGGATCAAATCTTGACCGGTATGGAAAATGGGAAATCTAAGGCCCTGTAGGCCCAGCCTGGTCCTTCTCAAACGATTTGGGCAATCAATGTCCTCAAATCTTGACCGGTATGTAAAATGAAAGAGTGAGATGAGCTCTCAAACAATTTCCAGAGCACATGGAGAGACAGATATCGTGGGATATCGTTGTAATTAGATTAGGGACGGTGGTACGGGCTATATGAGCTGTGTCTTAATGATCTGAGCACGAGGCTGTATAAAAAAGGATATAAAAGTATGTAAATGACTTACACGTTGTCCGGTGATCTTTGTTGACATATTTCTACCCCATGGTAGTTGAGAAGAGGTATGGGGTGAAGTAGAAGGAGAAGTCGGTACGGATGCTGAGGTCTCAGTGGGTGCGCATGCATTTGCTTTCTCCTTTAAAGAAATGTGACTGGAACTCTTTAGTTGTGTCTCAAGTGTTTTGGAAACTGGTGTATTACATTTCCCTGGACACCTTTCCCGGTCTACATATTTGGAGCTGGGCTGCTGGACAGGCCAAGGAACACAATGGACTGATGAGGAACATCTCTGATTGACAACTTTAGGCCCTCATTTGAAGTCTATCTAATAAATTGTTGTGAAGGTGTGTGTATGTGTGTGTATGTTTTGGTTAAAAATTGTACAATAGCTAAGGGAAATGAGAATAGTTTCGGAGCGTAGATGGCTTCACTTCTCTTGCCTTCGTCCAATTGAGCCAGAGAACATGCAATGCGAGCATATACCTACAAAAGAGCTAGATACCAGCAACCAGCAACCAACTCTGCCTTCCTTTCCACCATATAATAGTAATCAAAGTTTTTTGGAACTTATAAGCTAGTGGATAGGGCAGACTGACTACGGTCGTATCGTATCATAGGAAAAGGACGATAGGAAAGTTGGGCTGCCGAGGGTTGAAAAAGGTTCAATGCTGCGCTCTCTGTCCCCCCTGTATTTGTGAGAGGTGGTGGTGGATTCTCTCAGCTCTCCAACAACCCAAAAACCAACTCCCTTTTCCTATATATTTTCATATACTGCTTTTTCAACCTAACCGTTCCTCCACAACATCCAAATCCAAAGCTCTACTGCCTCTACTTCTACTTCTCGCATCTCAAAACTCAAAGGCTGCTCAAAGTTGGAACCATTGGCCTGTATGCTCAGCTAGAGCTACAGTACTTGGCCAAGTTTGAAACCCATCCACTTGTTCATATTACTAGAGAGCCGTTGGTACAAAAGCCTGTGCTCTCTATACTCTCTCTCAAGCTTTTCTATAACTGAATAGCGTTTATTTTCAGTGGATTGGAGCTGGTGGTGCTACTGCCAGTACTACTGCCTGCTGCAGTCACCTCATCACACCATCATGGCACTCTATATGAAATAGGACGAGATTCAGCCTTGAGAGACTCGAGGAATAACATGGGAGGCATAAGGGCCAGAGCTACAGGGAGAGATGAGGAGTTGTATGGCCACTAGTCCCACTCCCATACACATTTTTAACATTAGCTCGAGATGGGAGAAAACCCAGGGCATCTTTTTTATTCAGACCTTTTTCTCATGCACACAAAAGTACGTACTAGCTTATTCCATCTCTCGAAAAGAGTTTCTGGGCTGAATAAGAGTCGACATGAGTTTTGCTAAATATACGTGGACTGGATGAGACTGATGAGTTTTGGTTGTGTTGGTAGTGTTGGTAGTATGGATCCCAAGTTTGAGACTCCAATAATCTCACTTGGTACGAAAGCCAATGCAATGCTAGCTGAAATAATAATAATCATCCTTATTCTCCCATGGTAAGAGTGTATAGGGAAAACGTCAATGGACTTCTGCGGGGCTAAGGAGAATCTTCCCCGGTCTATTGGAAACTTTAGAGGCAGGCTATTGTGCTTTTACCTCTGGAAAAGAGATGCTCTCTAGAATAAGCCGAGTTTGGGGAGAGGACGCATGTCCGGGTGGGTAGATGCCAAGGCTGTAAGCTATATTCTGCAGTCTCATTTCCCAAACTCCGATTCCGGGTTTCTCGGGCTAAAAAGTGTTGTGGAGGCAAAAAGCTCTCTCTGGAGTTTCCATGGTAGGAGAGAGCCCCAGTAATGTAATGAAATGGCAAAAGCTCTCTCTCCCTACACCCCAAATAATAATAATAAGTTTCCTCTCTCTCTCCCATACCACTATCATCTCGAGAAATATATAATATCATCCCCTCACAACATCCACCTCTACTAACGGAATCCACTTTGACTGGCCCAGAACTCATAAGAGAAAAGTTCTCGACACAAGGAAATGACTGTACAACTTGGAGCATCTCGTACCACCACCACCGAGACCCGCGTCCACATTACCATCTCAAAAAAACCAGCCGACCCTATACACCAGACACTTTTTAACTTTTAAAGAGGTCGGTGGGGGAATTCGAAATCGTTAGCAGAGCTGAATACCGGGGGGGGTATAAATGGGGTTCGTTTTTTCTTAGTTACGGGAGATGAGGAATAAGGACGGGTTTGATTTGTATTTTTGAGTTTCAAGAGGTCGGTGGAGACTAGCCTATTTAATATCTCAGTCTCCCGTCGATTCTCTAAAAGGGGCAAGAGTGCTGTGGAATTCCGGTTACAAAATCATCCGCTTCAAGCTTTCTGAGGAGAGCCGATTTTTTCTTATTCTGAAGGCTTAAGAGGAGACCCTTTTCTTAGCCTTTTCTTTGGCTGCTGTGGCCGATGCTCTGATACTGTCTACCTTAACTGCCACTTATTCATGCCATACAGAGAGCCCTCGCGTTTTATGTCCATTCACAATTCAGATGCATACACAATAACAAATGTCAACTAAGGAACGGATGGATTATCGCTTCTGGGTCGAAGGTGGACACAAACGAACCCTCTTTCATATAGTTTAGCTTTTTTGTATCAAAGAGTTGAGGCATTATTTCAATAAGAGTTAAGCCTCATGACCTTATGCTTTCAAGTTTTTGGAAATAAGATAACATGACTTATAAGGGTAGACTGTGAGCTCTTAAATAATCAAGGGACCTTAAAATATTTTGAACCCAAGTGGACCGTGCAGTCTCGGGTTGGATTCATAGGTCGCTGGCTGGATTTGGTTGGTCGATAGGGCACTTGGAAGGATTCTAAGGGGGTGTATGAGGATATTTTAAAATTATGAGACGTTTGTAATACCCGAGATGAAAAAAGAGTCGGTACTAATTAATTAATGAGATTTGGTTGTAGTATTTAATTACAGGTGATAACTAATTACATAATTACCTCTTAAATGAGTTGGTTCATCCTTCTAGTACTTTTATGAATGGATGTTAATGCTTCCAGCGTAGGTGGTATTGGCACTTGAGCTTGAAATTCTAGGCACAACTATGTCAAGAGCTTTTAAGTGCATCTGCATATGTGCCTAGAGTATATCGGGTGTCGGAGTAGGGGAATTTAATCTTAGCAAGAAGTTTGCACATTGTATGTGAAATTTTGAGACTTCAAATTTCCTGAATGGTAAAACTTGGAATTTTTTAATTAAAAAACTTGTAAGCATTAAAATGTTGAACTCATTAAGAGTTTTCAACCCAATCGTCGAATCAATGGAAATTAAGACTTTCCCAGGATGAGTATTTTCTTAACTTATGATAACATACAACTTTAAACTCAAATCATTAGTAATCAACCTGTTGACACAAAAAAATTCTCAGGGCCTACAGTCAACTTCAATGTTAAATGACTCTTGTTAAATTCACGGATTCTGAAAAATCCATCGGGTTATCATTACGAGTTGGTGTTCCGAGCCTAAATTTTATGCTTTAAAGAAACCCTATTGCATTAGAAATAAATATGCCAATCCAATCTTCATCTAAACCCAAAAAAAAGGTTGCAATTAAAATCATTTTGGATGCACAATTGTAGAGTTGAACACTTATCTAAAATCTACACAGTAATTAATGAGACGACTCATTGACACCTCGTCACCCTCTGCTTCCGTTTCTAAAATACTCAGAAATTGAGCTGACAATAACATTTTGCCCTAGTCGTACATTGTAACTAATACTTTAATTAAATCTTGGCACTTTTAGTAATCAAAATATGATACCCTTAGCCATAGAGTCTCATAAGGGGAACGCCGAGCGTTTGAAACAACGCATTTAAAACAGTTGCCATCAAAAATTTCTGAAATTACGTCGCAAGCCAAATTTTCTACTACCTTCCAATACATCCTAAAACCACTTGAGAGCATTGACAAATTGTTTAAAAAACGAGGATAAAAAATCTCTGGGAAAGGTGATGGAATTTTGGAATCTGTTGAATTGTGAATTCTAGGCTGTGTGGAATATTTTTGCATTCCATACGGCCACGAGGAAGGAATGAATAAGCCACCGTGTCATACGACCCTCTCAATTTAAACCCCAACTGCCTATCGTCCCTCGTAATTATTTGCTCTCCATAAGTTGAAGAAGAACGGCGATGCCCTATTGAAATTTTCATAACTCAATTGGAAAATAGTCATTAGCAAAACTAATCAAGTCTAACGAGTCCACACCTATGACTTGAAATCGGTCAGTCCACACGACACAATTTCTTTCACATGCAACTACTTATTGGCGAGGAATTGGGAAAATGACGTGACATGTCAGGCAGTGGTGGCATATAGCTCCTCTTGAACAAATTACGCGATTATTCCACCCTGGATTTATTATTTAGCATCTTATATAGGGCCACCAAGCCCTTAATCAATACTTTGAATGTTTGGCCCTAGATTGGGACGTAGATTTTTTAAATCTGACTGGAGTTATGTCCCCCTCTTCCCCTCTTGAGCTTTGAAGGGGATGACAAGTGTTGTGAACGGCCCTTGATCTATGAAAGCTATAGAGGTGGACTCTGATACCCACTGTCCATAATTAATTGAATCATTAGACTCGTATTATTAGTCAATTGGTCTTTAACTCTTTCTATGCATATTTCATATCTGGATATTCTGGGTTCATTCATCGGGTGTATGTATGGGGCTCTTCTGTTATGCTCATGGACTTGGACGAGTTTAAAGGGTATGGAATTGTGCGTTGTTTCTAAATAATTTTGAGCTTGTATTGAATTTGAAATTTATTGTTCATTCCTAAAAACTACTCGATAAATGTATTGAAGTAAAAGTGTCGATCATATAAACATTGAGTTTAAACTTAGTTTTAATATTAGAATATTAGAAATAGTAAAAATTTTAATATTAGGGCTATGCTCAATCATCAATACACTTTTAAGTAAAGATTTTTTTTTAACATTTTGGGATGCATTATGAGTAGATTTGTGCCTTGCTTTTTTGTTAGTATGCTTTCTGAGCGTTTATATAATTTTTATTTTAGCAAAATATTGTAAGTTAAAAAACTTTAGTTTTAACATTCTATTGTCTACTTGAAATCAAAGGATGCATAATATAATTGCATATATGATAATGGAGAGATGTGAATCAAGTATATACTCGTATATGAAAACTATGGGGAAATAAAAATGCATATCATTGACTTAATTGGTTTGCGTTGCGTGTTTCTTCCAGAAATTACAAGTCTTACCAAGAAACGTGAATTTCCAAAATCGCTGCCATCAGCAAAATTCCAAACAGGGTAACTCTTTAGTCTCATTATGTTATTTTAAGAGTTTCTAGCAATTTTATCTATAAAAGGTCAATTTGAATATCAAGTTCATCAAGGGCAGAAGCAGAGTTTATCATCCCAATATTTCGAATATCTCAATTAAGATCGATTAGAAAATTTAACCTTGAGCATAAAAACATATTTTGATTAAATTTCTCATTTTAAAACATAAAAAATTTTCATCAGTTTCTGGGAGTAAAGAATTAGTTGTGAGAGGCTGTTGGACATTTGCCGTCGTCCAAAAGTTCAATCTAGAATTGTATAAATAAATCCTTAATCAATTACATGATTGAGGAGTTGTCCGTGTTTATTTTAGAGGTCTTAAGTTTGGATGTATCAATCGATGTGTATTGACATTTTTTCGCATCGATGTAACCCAGATCGATTCCTTATGCTATTAAATACGTTTCTGGAGACAATGTCTTTATATCTGAATAAACTTGAAATAAGGCACCAGATTTTTTGGATAGCTCATTTGGATATTCATACTATAAAACTTTATTGCAAAGTAAAGTTGAACAATATTTATCTGATACCTAGGCCTTCGCTAATTAAAATGAATTACAAAGCATTATCCTTCAAGGGATATCTCTACACTGAATTAAACAAGGACCAGTCTCCTCAAAATTTCTCCATTCGATTGAAGATGCTAAATTATGCGCCCTTACGAATCCCTCCTTATTCTATCAGCAAATGTCAAAAAGTTTCAAAATTCCAAGAACACAGTTGTCCCTTTAAAGATAATGTGATCAGTGTCGTCCTGGTTGCCTTTCTGAAACTGTCCCCAAATTATAAATAATCCTTGCCTGCAGTGATAAGAGCGTAACTGTGAGTCCCTCCAAATCCGGGTCCACCCAGCCACCCGCTCTGGCAACGAACTATGGAACTAGGTAAATTCGGGTATTATAAAACCCGGATAAAGTGGAAAAAAAGTGGGAATCGATATTTCCGTCTCAGTCCTCTCTCTCTCTCTCAATCCCTCCTTGTGCTCCCTAAAAGGAAGGAGGAGGGAAAACTCATTCCAAAAAGCTCCCTTGTCAGAGATCCACCTCCGACTTTAATCAACGCTCAAATGCACGCTTTTGCCCAGCGCTTATCATCGATTTTCCAAGCTGTGGGAAAACCCAAGCCGAGCATGATAACCTCGGGACAAGGACTAACTACTTTTATTTCTAGTCCATGCCGAGAGTTTGAAATAGTTGATTTGTCCACCCCCATCGAGCTGTGCATGCTCCCGTGTATGTATACGAGTCTGCTGTGACTAGTTAATGCTCCGCATTTGCTGGTCTCTATAGTCGACTCCTAGTTCCTAGCTATCGATCCGTGGAAATACATTTAAAACAAATTGGATAAAGTAGGCGGAGAAAATATAAGTAGATTCAGGGACTCACTGCATATGGCTTATCATCGGGGCATCGGGGATTTCCGTCCTTGGGCATGTTAATGAGGACATGTGCATATGGGGCTTTTGGATTTCAATTAGTCCCAGTTATTAGAAATTGGGGCTAACTATTAGTAACTATGTTTTAATAATGATTCGGCAGTTTGTCGGTTTGGATAAGCTTCTAGTTCAAGGGTAAAATGTGGAGGATTGGTCAACGGGTTTTCTGAATTTGTATTGAAAATTTTATTTTTAATGTGTATTATTTCAAGTACACATCGGTATCTATTGTGTAGGGGGCAATATTTACAGACAGTGAGTGTAAGTATATGTGGATTTAGGTTAGGTTTCGAAACTTATTAGATGAATCTGAATGGATTCATGAGCCTGATGCATGAACATTATTTTGGTTGTCCAACCTGTCACCAGAATTAGTGGCGTCAGTCGAATGGAGTACTGTCAATCTTAATTTCGAATGATATTCAAGATATTTTAAAAGAATCTTTTTTCAAATGTGTGGAATATGTTTTCAAAACCATCTCTTATCTTCTAACATTATATTAACGAAATCGAGAGAATGAATTCATTTGAATGTCAAACAATATTGTTTGATGATTTTCATTTGTCCAATGTATTTGAATTCTTGGGAACGTCTTTGGGGGCGAGAAGATTTTGGCATTCGGAGATTTTTTCATCAAGTTGTTATTTTACATCCCGGAGATTTATTCTAGGGAGATTTATTCCGGTGTATCAAAGTCAGACTGACACATTGTGTTTGTTCCATCAGTTAGAATAATTTAATTAAATACATTCTGGATTTACCATTTAGTTCTAGGACGACACTGAATTTTAGTTACAGCAAGAATTTCCTAGTAAATTAAATATAGATGCATAAAAATTGGATTGATAATAATATTTTGGCTACAGGAAATTATTTCATTTTATAGATTATAATTAAACAATTTATTTTTTATTTTTTGTCTTATAATTGTATTTTCATGCGTGAGTTTTAGGAAATTTTGGATCGTCTTTGATAAAGAAATGAGTTTTATCAAAACTTGAAATCGCAAATATTTTATAATTTCAAGATAATAAATTATTATTATTTTTAAACCATAAATTCTTCATCATTTTAAATATTAAATTATTCATAATTTAAAATAGCAAATACTTGACAATTCAAAAATACCCAGCTAATTTTATGTTGTTTAACTTATAGTTTCAAAATAAAAAATTTACATAAAAAGTTTTTCGAAGCAATCAGTTTTTTAAAAAATATTGAAAACTAATAAGATAAGATGAACAATTAGAAAATGAAATTAACTACAATGGACATGAACACCAAATGATATTCGGTTGCATTTATGCATTTATTCTATAACAGAGTTCATCAACACAATTCATTCCTAATTCAATTCCACTAATGTATCTTCACAAGCCTTTACGTGACCTCCAACAAATCCAAGCTATTTGTAAAATAAATACTTCGAACTGTTTTTCTGAATGCACAATCGATAAGCTACACCGAATATGAGTATTCGAAAAAACCCAGATCCTTGGTCCCTTTCATCAATGAACATAAAAAATAATAATCGTATGCCTAGAGCTACATGGTCGTTCCGATTTCAAAATATATTAAAAAATGTACTAATACCTTCATTTGTTCTACCTCAGAAAACATGTTGATAAACATGACTGTTCTCAATGCATATTTTTTTGAGTCCAATAATTTTCCATATCTATAAAAGAAGGGAGCCAGTGGGTGTGGTTGAAGATAAGCGACGGATAAGTATTCAAATAAAAAGAGAATAGCGAAGAAGATAAGCGAGGGGAGGATTTTCCCAAGTGCAGAAGGAGAGAGAGGAAAATATTATTATCAAAGTCTAGTCTATTTCTTCTCAGTAAATCTTAGGGCTGGGATCCTGTCATATGAAAACAAAATATACGGGGGGCTACAAAATATTTGCATATTATTGGCTTTCCAAATTTTCAATTTTCTTTAAAGATACATATAGTCAAAATATTATTGAATTATTATAGTTGCAGTTTTTAGTTCGGTTGGATTTAAAGATTCGAGTATCTTTGGCTTAAACCAATAAATTTGACGTGAGTTCAGGTTAATAGTTTTGGTGATTGGGTAGCATAATTTTTTGATAATCAGATGGAGATTTGGGAAAATTGAGATTGCGACTGATTTTTTTTTAATTTTAAAGCTGTTGAACTTTTTCAATACTTTAAAATCATTAACCGGAAAATGGGATTCAAAATCATGTGGCATTAAGACTTTAATGTCTGGATTGAAAGTAACAATTAAAGCCTAGAATTGCATAGATGAAATATTTGGCTGAAAAATATTTTGATAACTTTATTGTATTTATTTGAGCCCTGTAGATTGGGAATGGAATGGTAGGTTGTAGGTGACGGGTGCTGTGCCACCCCAAAAAGCCCCATACACTACCCACGTTCAACGTTAATAAACAAGACTGGTTTACACTACACTCTCAGCATCTAAGCCTTGGGAAGCTTTTTCATCAAAAAATATAACATTTTCTAATCTGGCTCAACTTCAGTTCATGGATGTTGCCTTCCCCTCTCTCTCTAATATCAGTTAGGTACACCTAACCTAACCAACCCGATCATAAACTCCGTCACATCCAACTCTACATTAACACAAACCATCATAAAACAAAAACCGACTGTAATCAAAGATAGTCCTAAATTAATCTATAGGTCACCAGTACACCGGGCCCTTTAAAAAATCGGACCTTACTTAGATCTTACGAGAGGGCAGACTTCTGCCTTTCATACTGAACACATTTTCATATTTTATGAGGGGATTGACAAACACTAACCTGCCCTTACACACTCCTTACGAATAGCCCTTGGAGGATCTGGTGTATAGCGATCTTTCCAAAGGTATATTGGATATAGGGTATAGAGGATAGGATACAAGAGAAGCACCAGAAAGGCTTTGTATAAATATTTTCCTCTCTATCTCTGAGATGTCGTCATTCTTTGTAAAGTGTATAGTTGTATAGAGTGTATAAAGTAGTATTTGTAGATAGTGGTGGTAAAAGACGTTGGATATAGAGAGGATTATAATGATGGTATATAGGGATATGATGTTGATGCTGATGAGATGATATGTTGAAAAGGTAAGATGAAACCTTGGAGCTCTGTTGGATCTTGGAGCTTCGTCACATTATTAGAAAGGCAGAGTGGATTTAGTTGGAATATGTAGCAAGAAGAAGAGATGATGAACAAGTTGGGCCGTTAAGGGTTGGCAGTGGTGGCAGCTCCTTCCATTCATCTCATACCAGAGTTGATAACAGTACTGAGACATTCTTTTTCGTGAAAACACATCCGTTCTTTTCAAAACCATCAACTAACTGTGCAGTTCCCTTCAGCCCCATCCTCTCCCCTTCGACCAAGATCAATCCAAAGGATTTCATCCATCCCCAATTATGAAGGGGGCAACATTATAAATATGCTTTTTCTCATCATATGTCCCCCGTTTCATTTCGACAAGAAATGCATCTCAACTCGGGATTGATATGGAATTGGGTTAGCCCACCTGCATCACAACAAAAATATTTATATGAATAACTATTAATAACACTTTGTGGGGGGATTTTTGCAAGTGTTTAGAATTTAAATTTAAAATGATAGCATTGAATTGGATTGGATGTTTTTAAATCGGAAGATGGGGAAGGTGGACATGGCAATGGCTCCTTGGGGCTTTTTGGATGCATGAATACTGAAGAGTGAGGACGACGGGCTTCCTGTGGGTAGAATACAGGTGACAGGAGGATGGGGATGCAAAGCTCGAAAGGTGAGGAAAACAAAGAGAGGGTGGAGATTTTATTGTCAGATGGAAGGGGTGGAGTTGGAATAACTTTGGGGGTGGGGTGGCATGTTTTCGAAATCTCTACAGAGTTTTTCAGGTCGAACTTTAAGGGCAAAGGTCACTAGAGATGGGATATTTTTCAAATTGGTTTATAATGAGCTTGGTGACGGCTGTTTGATATGATGAAGATTTTGGATGTTTGTGGATTGAGAAGTTTTTTTGCTGATTTTTTAAAAGGGTTTTTTGTAGATGAGTAATGAAAAATATATTTAAACTTCAGTTGGATTTGATAGTTTTATGAGCAGTTTGAGTTCATTTTTTTGTTTTTATTTCTTAATCAGCTTAAAAACGGATAAATCGTTTTGAATAATTTTGAAATGATTGCATTGGATACGTTTGACAATTAGATTAATTTCTAAAGACGTTCTCAGACTAGCAGTTCATTAAAATTCAAAAAACATAATTTTAACAAGGAAAATGTAATTTTGATTTGAAAATTTTACTAATATGCAATGAGTAATACGATTGCCTAGCCTAGCCGCTAATAAGTAGACTAGTTCTCGGCTACTCAAACCTTACAATTTAATTTGCTGTGCTCTACGATGGCTCTACGATAATTCCATGCTAAAAAATATAATTATACAATTTTATGACAATATTAACAATATATTATGTAACCACTTAATATTTTCAAGAACATATGCAATTGAAATATTAAACTTTGAACGTATGATGATCCGCGATTCTTTATCATTTGGATGATAAGTTCAAACTTGTTGGGACGTGGGTCTCATATTTTTAGTCAGTATCGTCAACAGATCAGCAAAATTTTCTCTGACCAAAGATAAGCCAAGTTGGGGATAATAAATATTACAGGATTGACAATTCATTATTTGTCTAGTTCCAGTTGTTGTTGATAATGCTAAATTTCATTTTTCGCAATGCAAACGATGAGAGCCAGTGTCGACTGTTGAGTGTCGACTCTATGGAAAGTTTCGGGTGTCGAGGAATGGATATGTACACGTACATATGAGTCTTCTATCTGTGTTACATGTACTGCTGCACTAGGTTTGGATTTCGGAACTCCTCGCTAGACTTACACATGGTCTATATATATAACTAGTCAGTGTACATGGTTCAGCATGTACTTATCATCATACTTTAAAAAGTTGTTTACAAGGATATTGTCACTCGTACGAAATGCGGAGTAAATAAATTTTTTTAACAATTATTCAAAACTGCAGTCGATTTATAAACCGCATATCCCACAGATTACACTACAGATACCTATCGTCAAATCCCAATTAAGCTATTATAAATATTTGAGGAGTAATTAACTTGAGATTATGCTAGAAAAATGCAGATTTTAACGATTAGCTCAGTAACAAAAGTCATAGATTGTATTTTACGGATGCTCCGGAGTTCTAGACTAACAAATAGACTTATAAATAAATAACGAATTCATAAATTACACCAAAAATAAATGCGAAGTAAAGAGATTGCGTAAACAAAGGAATAGTACACCCTTGGCATAATAGTAGGTCGAACTGGTCCAATTCTCATGTCCCCATACTTGATCATGATGTGGATATCGATTTTCGTAGGTGTGTTTTTTTTGGCTTTTTTTGAATTCGCAAAAATCCAATCCATATCCTTTTGTGACTTGTACACCCTGTAATCAGTGACAACTCATTACTTGCATGAGCTCCATAATCCCTACTGGGTACTTCAATAATATTTCCCTTTCTCTTCCACTCCAAACTCATACTCGAAATTCCTGAGCTGATTAACCAACTGTTGCTTTCTATCAAATTCAAAACCGTTGACCTATAACCCCCATTTCAAATGACCTTTAACAAACCTCAGATAATCTAGCACCTTTAACTATACCCTGTTAGTGAGGAGGTATGCATGTCTTTAGTTCATTCAAATTCTTATGTCCAACTTGATGCAAAACAGTGACCCAGCCTTAGGTCAACTCAAGGCAGTGATGAAAAGGTCAAGTTTTAGGCAGACGCTGTTGTTTTTATGAACAATGATAAAATATAAGAAAAAGGAAGCAAGAAGGCAGCGTATTGAAACCCAGTACATAATTTCACCTCTCTTCGTCCTTGTCCTCACAGAGTTCTCACTCTTCTCGAGTAATCGAGAGAGAGAGGTCAGAGGCAGCTCTACCGTCATTGCATAACCTTTAGCCCTGGTCAATAATATTGGAAGGATTAGGGAAGGGAAAGGTGGGAGGAGCTAAGAGAGACATGGTTAAGCTTATGGACTGCGGAGGAGACGCCACTTGAACAAAGACGTAGTACATACAATCCCATCCACATCCTACATGACGAATATAACCCCCACCAACCTCTTCTGCATTCTGCTTGTTCGAATTCACGAAACTTATTTTACACAGCAAGTAAAACTTGAGAATCCATTTAAGCCTTGATTTACCTTAAGGGCTTATCCACAGGGATATGAATGAACTGGGAGATGCGATAAGTTATCAAGTTAAAGATCGTGTTTTAGAGAGCCTTATCCCATAATGTTTAATAGGCTCCACCTCCTCAGAGACCTTCTGATGTTACTGGGAATGCAGTATAGTATGAATTGTAAGTCTTCATGTGGAGCCACCTCAGTTTAGAGTTGGACGCCGATGTATTTCGAATGGGAAGAAGTTTGTAATCCCGGTGGGTTGATGGCATTCGAGAAGGTAGTTGGTGTTTGTGGTGAATGAATGCAGAGCGATCTATTTCCTGCGGAGGGAAACTTTCACACAAGCCCGCGAAATTTAAATCCCATGCAATTTTTACTTATTTAAATTTGGACATGCTTTCGTCAAAGTGTTGGTGTTGCTGTTAGTGGGTTTTAAAGGTTTTTTAAAAATTGTTGTGAGTTTTTGAGACTTTGGGAGTGGAGTTTTGGGTTTTAGGAGATTTTCAAGATTTTTGGAAGTGTGAAATGAGGCAGTTGAAATACCATGAGCAGAAGTTGCTCAAAAAGGTGGATTTCATCAACTGGGAGGCGGACAATAATTTACACGAGGTTAAAATTATGAGAAAATATCACATTCAGAAACGGGACGATTATACAAAGTAAGTTTGGGAATGTATTATGTATTTATGTGGATTTTATTTCGAGGATTTTGGAAGGGTAGTTGCTCTGATTTTAAAATATGAAACAAAGTCTCATTAATTTCGAACTCTCTATTTAACGATGCAGATACAACAAATTGTCCAGAGAATCGAGGGAACTCTCCAGAAAGATTAAGAACTTAGACCCTAAAAATCCCTTCAGAGTGGAATCGGGTGCACAGTTACTAGAAAAATTGTAAGTGAAAGTCGGGATAGTTATGCACAAAATGTTGACGCCCGTCTAGAAACTTGAATTTGAATTGTATTGTTTTACTGTGGACAGGTATCAAATGGGCATAATTCCAACCCGAGACTCTTTAGAGTTGTGCGATAAAGTTACAGCCTCATCATTTTGCAGAAGACGACTTCCAGTTGTAATGGTTCGGTGTAAAATGGCCCAGACCATCAAAGATGCTGCCAAGTTTATTGAACAAGGTCATGTCCGAGTTGGCATAGAAGTTGTCAAAGATCCTGCCTTCTTAGTCACCAGGTAGGAAATATTTTGGAAAGAGATGAAAACCGTTCTCCTGCGTTGACATTTTGCAGTTTCAACGACTTCCTTAAAATAACATTTGTTTGTTTATTTATGGCTGACGAAAAAATACATACTTTTAAATTTGATTTGTAGAAACATGGAAGACTTTGTGACTTGGGTCAATGCTTCTGCTATTAAGAGACACGTTATGGAATACAATGCAATCGTAAGTCTTAAAACTACAGTGTGCACATGGTTTATGACCTGGTTAACTTTATTGACCGTGTGGTACTCGAATCTTGCTTATATTTCAGAGGGACGATTACGAGCTGTTGTAAATGGAAAGTTTTTGAGATACTCGATTATAATATTTTTCTGGATGTTCAGTAGGCGTGATCAATTGTACTATGTTTACTCTGTTGACAATGCTGGATTAGAAATTGTATACATTTATCAATTTATGATAGTAAAAGCTCTATTTTTCGACGTACAGCTAGAGTAATGAGTTTGCCCTCGTTCGTAATGAGCCTCATTCCACATCTCGGAATCATAGTTTTGAAATCAGTCCTTCATCTCATCGTAATAAATGAGGTGGAAGGATATTCAAAAATATAACCTGGAGGGAATTGAAGATGAAATGGTTAAATTGATGGATTGCGAAAGTTATTTTTTGTATTGAAAAGATCTGACTGAATATAAGGTGAGGGAGATGGAGTGCTCCCTTTATGAGTTATGCTAGGGAATAGGCTCTGTCAACTCCAAAGTGAAAAAGGAATTTTTATGAATGGTCGTCCTATTTCCTTGGGTTTGCTAGAGGGTGAAACATATTGAAAAAGACCGGAGATTGTTAGAACGGCGGGTGAAAATTGGGAGAAAGTCGTAAACCGGACCACCATCGTCCTCCTGGAGTCCCGTTTTCAAGGCAAAGTTCCAGGAGGGTGGTGGAAAACAATACGGAGAACCTTGGAGGATGATGGCATTTAATTTTGATGACTCTCTTCAGTTCCCTTCAGCCAACCACTATACTACCAACCATCTCTTCTTTCTCATCCAACTTCAGATGTGGAGAAAGTAACATTTCACTCAAGCAAAAATTTTGATCCTGTGAGGACTGAGGAGGGCAGGCGAGGAGGTGAATTTCTTCACCATCCCTTCTGTTACCGGACATCTTCAGCATGAGCCTCTTCGCCTGTCGGAAGTCGTAAGCATCTTTATCGTCCCAGATACGGGACAGTCGACCCCATTTGCCCGTTAAAACTATATCTAGTTCAATGGGCCCAAATACCCGTTTTCCTTCACCCGCAAACATACCCTCCTCAGCCTAGCCGATGGGTACTGTAACAGCGTCCGTTCCGACGTCTGAAATAGATAGTTTGGAGAGTGCGGAGAGAGAGAGAGAGGAGGGCTTCGTACCTTGGGGAACAGGGTCTCTTCATCTCTCATTCAGGAAGCGTTGAGTCGCAACTTTTCCAATGAGATGACGATCGAGCAAAAAGCTGGTCTTTATTCCAGTCAGCACATAAAAAATGGCAGGGTTTTACTTGCTCTCTCTCTCTGTCTGAGATATAGAACTATTTCCCACACTTGCTTTGAGAGATCTGAGGAAGCTCTGTAGGATATCTGCTTCTCAAGAGTTCTCTCCCAAGAAGTGTCTGTGTAAGGAGAGAGCTAGTTAGAGACCTTATCTCTCAATCTCTATAGAGAGTCCAACCCAGTAGTCCCATCTTAATATATTCTTAGTAAAGGGGGGGAGAGAGCGAGGTTCATCACTTTATTGCCTTTATAGCTCCGTGATGGTCCATAAAGTGCCTGGCAAATTTCTCCTATCCACATTTACACTAACCTTTACAACTTGACACAAAAATTTTCACTCATTTCATAATCTAATCATCATATATTTTTTTATGTCCTTCTACACAGTCAACACTACTAGCCTTGCCTAGTTTTGAGAAAGCGGTAGTGGCAGCGTAGCCGAGACTTGGAGTCTTCCTTTTAGACGTAGGGAAAGCGAGGAGGTTTCATTAAGGAGTCCCGCATGGGCTCCCTTTTATTTGCCCTCTTTAGCATCCGTTTATTTCCCCTCCGTCTCCTTCACAATCTTCACAAGCTCCATGTTGTAAACGAAACGAGGCTCTTGTGTCTAAAGCTTAACTTACCTAATTTGATTGTGATTGTTGACTAAGGAAACACATCTTGATGCTAGAGGAAGGTAAAGTTTTTTTTACTTTAACTTTCTGGCAAATCTGATGTATTGACTCGAGGCTTGTTGAGAGAGGGAGACGAGAGTCGGATAAATTGGCATAGGAAGTCAGGTCGTGTCCTATTCCGACAGACTAATAGGGTTAACTAAACGTGACGACGGAATTAAGAATGCAACTCGCGATGTAATATTGAATTGAACCTGTTGCTCCCAGTCCGTCTCTACACAAAGCCCGGGTCTCTCTCCTACTTTGGGGAGAGAAAGTGGTTTGGGCAAAGAAATGCCCGGCTTCTTGCTTTGCTTGCTCTTCAGATTAAAGGGAAAGCTAGGAAAGTTGGTAGTAGTCCTTTTTTTTCTTGGGTGAGACTACTCGAGTGTGTCTCATCGTTGAGTCTTCTCAATTCTCATTCTTCTCAAAATCTTAATCAGCTAACTCAGGAAAAATTACATTAAACCAAATTCCTTGGAGGATTCCTCACGACTTTTATTCCCTTTCCTTCCTTCAGGATTAGACAGAGCCGTACTGACTCTGGTCCTTTCTAGCTCAAGCCGCCGTCCTCAGTTCACCAGCTTGGAACACCTAAAGCTTTCTTTATAAACATTAGGATTTGAAATGTTTGAATCTTCTTAAGTAGCAGGGAATACCCTAGTGGACACCAATGCCGTTGAATTGTCGATCTATATGTATCTGACCCACCAAACCTAGAAAATCTAAAGTTAAGGCTGGGAATGCTATCTAGCCAACCCGTTTGAATATATTTTAGCTTAATGATTAGAGTGACCCAAGCTGTTGTTACCCAATGAGTTTGAAAAGAGTACGCCTCTGGGTTGATCCAGCGTTTGTACCCATCAGCCCATCCATATATATGTGCTTGCTCTATCATCATCTTGATAGGAAAGGAAAAGGAAATCCTTGAGGTATTTTTTTCTTTGCAAAAAGACCAATTTAGGTTTCCAAAGTGGAAAGGAAAGTGTACGAGGAGTTTGAAGGACTGTGTGGAGACATATGAGTCTTTGGACTAAAGTCAGTGGTGGGGATTGAGATGGGTGGGACACACTGTCTTGTCACAAATGTGCGGAGAAAGTTGTTGGGCTTTTGGCTTTATGGAAATATGTGGAGCGTTTTAACTCTTGTGCAATAACTGTGTGGGAATGGGCTGGGGAAAGCCATTGATTTTCAATTATGCAAATGACAAGAGGATTTTGAAGGGCGATGTGGCCATACAAATTTCTGGCACATCGTCTGAGACCCCCCATTCCTGTGATCCATGTCCTCCTTTATTTCCCTACTTTGAGCATTTTATATCCACAGGCTATTATATATCATCACAAGATGATACTGATTCTCGTAATCGTAACATTTTATTGCCCATCCCATGCATCTTTTCATAGCATTATATAGACAAGGGCTCAGGAAACTCATATCTGCCAATCTCGGCAGCTTTCAAATCTTGAGTGTAATGCTAATAATATATGCAGAATAATATGAGAGGATGGAGAGGTGAGGATTTGGGTTTTGCAGTGTGAAATACGTACACAGTCTCAACTCTTTGGCATTAAATAAATGGCTTCTTATTCTTAGAGCTTGGGCTGGGGATGGGAATTTAGTATGGCTATTGAGTTAGGTGTGGAGGACAATTCAATCAAGAGATAACACCTTTTAGCTTTATAGTTTCTGTGGAAAAGGAATAGCTTCAATTGTTCAGTTGAAAGTCTAATAGTTCGTGTCTTTTAGGATGAGGGATAATTTACAAGCTTTTTGTTCCAACAGTATTGGAAATTGAAATAAGTAATTTCTATGTTTTTACATTAGGAGCAGGTGGGGAAATAAAAATTGGTAAAACTTGAGAAAAAAATTGCAGCTTTTTCAGCATTCAAACTTATTCTAAGTTGCACGTATTGCTTATTGCTATTTAACAACTGCAACATATGTGGCATTTCACTTTTAAAGAATTATCTCGGTTTAACTTAGTAAGACTTGATTAAATGCTTACATTTCCATTACAGATCAGTTACTATTTAATTTTCAACACTAGCTTTTTATTCAGGTTAATATTTTAAACAGTAGATTTAAGATAAATAAGGATTCCATTAATTACTACCCGACGATTGTATCGCAAATAAGCAAACTAAATTACCGATAATTTATATTGGTGAATTATTCCCAAGTAAAGGGGAAAAGGGCTGATGAACTCAATGGAAAGTTAAGCTATGAACATGTACTGGACAATGACGTCATGAAAGCTTGGCTTGGTACAATTCTCCACCATGTGACCATGTGTGAAAAATTTGAATTGGGACACTATTGAACGAACACTTGACATTGCTAAGTAAATGGGGTCAATATTACAGAATAGTAAAGAGAACAAGGAAGGTCCCTTTGGCTAATCCAATGATTGTAAAGTCAAGAAATATACACCGGAGGTTATCTCTGACTTGACATCGGTTAGCGAGCCCTTCATACCCTAAAAGCCAAACTTTATGTTCGATTTCACATTTCATTAAAAAGTGATAGAAATTAACCTCCGGAATGTAATCGTTCCCTGTACACAAAGTTAAGGTAGCTTTTTATCATGCTAAAAATTCAAGAAAATAAAGCTAATTGATTTGAATTTAATTAAAGAAACGCCCTGGGAGGGTCAATATCTGTAAGTCTATCACAAGAGAAGAGCTTTATATAGTGTACGGCTAACCTACATGAATCCATGAAGAACGACATATTAGAGAAATGGGTTCAGGCTAATTGAGTTTGTAAAGCCAGGAATGTCCAGCATAAGGAGACATCATCACAATTTTTGAATAATAGTCATGGATTGAATTTATTCCTACCCGTTTTGAATCTTGATTGAATTTTAGTTAGTCCAACTGTTGACTCCCGGGTCGGGTACGTAGCATAGGGTCCCGGGTCTGGTAATCCCTCGTAGGCAATGTGCATAAAAAAGCTGTAAGTAATGGATATTCATATTTCATTTTTTGTTTAATACATCTCTGATTCTCTCTCCCCCTTTGTCTCTGGGTACAGATACAGATCTATGATAATAATTTTATTATGCATATATGAATATGGATGGGTAGTTCATCTTACCAGTTTTCAAAGTTTTTGTTTCATACATTGCAAAAGTGAAAAGGGGAACTGGATGGATAGATGTACCCTCTACCTCAGGGAGGAAAAAGATGAGAGGCTAAAAGACTTGAGATCCCTCCTAAAGTTTGTATAGAGAGTCCCCTTTGGCCTGGCCGAATTTCGACATTGCCGTGAGTTAGGGCCCGAATGATAAATTAAGAAAAAGGATGGGGAAAGAAATAAAAGTTTCCCTTTCACAATCCCGCCTCTCCCGGAATGTATAAGAGATGCGGGTAAGATCATTGGAATGTGTTGGGTTGGATCCACAGGGGAGACTGGGGATAAATTGAACTCCGGACCCAGCCCCATTTATCCTTATAGTGTCTTGTCAGAAAAGGCCCCCCCTGACATGACCCTCTCTCTCTCTCTCATCTCTCCAACTAATAACCTCTACGACTAAGGCTAATACACAACATACTCTGGCCTTATCCTTGGGGATTATCTGGATGTGACAATCACTGAGATCCCTCCCTATCTACTCAATTATTTCCGTCTGGACTATTTCTGCTATTAGTTGGGATAGCCAATTGGATGGGAACACAATTATTGGATTCATTACACTTTCAGACATACTTTTAGCATCAAGTTTTTTCATCATCTAATCTTAAGCCTACTTTGATGATATGCCATGTATTTACATTTAGATTAGATTAGGCTTAAGAAACAAATCATTTTCAGTGCATCACAACCTTAATGATTATATTCAGTCAATCCGGTTTTTGTATCTCTAAGCAAGAAAGGTTATAATTTGTAATTGTAAGGCATTTTGAAGGCAAGGGGCATGCCCGTAGGAGTCCAAAGGTCATCAGTCCAAAGAATAGCCAATGGAAATATTGGAATGCATAGTCAGTCTTTGGTCCAAAAGTATCACTCGGCAGGGGACAAAGGGCTTCAAAAACTCAATGTCGTCTATAGTCTATGGTGTCCATGCTGAAGCTCTAGCTGATCTGAATCGAGTCTCGGTAAGTTTGAATTGATTTTTATTCCACAGAAAAACGAGAAAATATATTTTCCAATTAAAATAACATTTTTCTTAAAAGACTTAGATAGATTCTTAGTTTGGTTGTTACTTTTATTTAACTGATTTCACATAACTTGCCGTTGACATTCAAATAACTTGTTGCTCCGGCGGGATTTTTGAATAGAAACTCTTTGAGCACGAACAGACAGTCTGGATTTGAATTCGATGAGAGTGAGAGCCCAGCAGTAAGTATCTATCTACGAACTGTGTCTAACAAAAAAATGGATTCAACTAACGATCAAGAAAACCCCGTCGTAATTGTTGAACTCACGAGCTCCAAGTCTACCAGCAGCCCTGTCGTGATCGACCTTACGATGGCAAACAGAAAAAGGCCTGTCTTGATCGACCTTACGACCGTCCCAAGCACAAGCACTCCCGTCTTGATCGACCTTACCGAGACAATCAGTCCCCAAGGGGTCGATTGGGAAGAGAATGAAATACCAACTGCTACAGTATCATCCCCCTTTGTTAGGACCAATCTCAAAAGCTTGTTCGACCTTCCCGTGGAAACCAGTCCCGAAGTGGTCCACTGGGGAGGGAATCAAAGACCAACTGCATCCGAAGGGGTCAATCTCAATAGCTCCCCATGTTTTACTCAGACGGAGTTGGAGGAGATCGTTGGTTCGTTGGAGTCAGTATTTGAACAGGTAGAGTATCTTTAAAAAAATTACTGCTTATCTCTGTTTTTAAATTTCTAATCCAGCAACTTCGTTTCGAACCCCCCTGTGTTCAACGTCAATAATTGTACGTTAAATATAAATGATCTCATAGGTAGAAGACACGTCAAGGCCTTCAACTTTGGAACAAGGTACTACGTCGACACTGGCCACAAGAACGGTCCATGGCTCAGCACCAGCTACTAAAGTACTTCCAATAGCTGGCCCTTCTTCTTCTAAAGATGTTGTTCTTCAAATGGGGGATGAAGAAAACAAAGCCGGCGGCAGTAGTGGCAATGGCAATGCACTGCGGGTTCTTGGTCAGGAAATCATGACGGTAATTTTACACTTTCGATTTTTGAGCAGTTCAAAAATGTTTTGTTGGGGTTGAAGGTTGAATGCTAAAAGTGGTTTTTTGCAGCTTCTCTCCCTTCTGCTTTCAAAGAAAATAATCTCCAAAAAGGAGCACAAAGGACTGGAAAAAAAATTGCAAATTAAGGCTGTCAAGCTGAGAAAAGAAGGTCCAGAAATTCACTTGAAGTTAGGAAGACTAGTGGCCCTAACGACCGAGAAATTTAAAAAGCTATCTGATTTTGCTAATGTGTGGGCGATGATTAATGAATTGGTTCAGAAGTTCGATCTTCACAAGTTACAGGAAGAGGAGGAAGAAGCGCCGAAAAATGGCATCGAAGATGGAACCATTTTACCTCAAAATCTTACGACCCAGTACGAAAGGGATAAATTAAAATCAATCCGAGTGATTGAAGAAATGATGAATGTAAGAAATTCTGAATTCACAGCTGACAAAAAATAATGAAATTAAAGTGAATTTTAAATTGTAGGAAAAATTATCGAAAGAGATCGAAAGGTTATCGACTGAAGAGGTGGATATTTTTGATGATAATCCGTATCACTCAGCTTATTTCCTAATGGGTCGTCACGAAGAAATGTTACTTTTTTAAACGTTTGCAATCTTTTTGAAAAACTTAATTTAAATGGTTGGGGATTTAAAAATCAATTTTCTTTGTAGGTACGAGAGGAAGCGTAAACTGGTTTGCGAGCTCAGCCATTGCTCATCTCTCACCGATCGTCCAGTTAGAAACTTTTAGCAACTTTATCATTTTCAATTGTAGCAGAAACGGCATGATATTTTTATGTCGATTTTTTTTATTACAGGTCTTCCATAGACTCAACCTTAAGAATTGTAAGTCCTCAATCGTGAATAGTAAATACCTTTGAAATTATTTTTTAATTGAGGCTCTAATTACAAATATCGATATCCAGGCTCGCAATATCCTGCTTTTGAAAACGTGGTGGAAGTTTATTTAAATTCCAAATTAAATACAGTGCCTTGTTACACGGAACTGTGTAAAATTATATCAAGTGAAAACGACAAAGCTCATCTTAATTTCGACAAAAAATCGGTTGAAGAAATTTGTAAGCAATGCTATGTTTTTCTTCAGATACATTATAAACCTTGATAAATCTCCTTCCCCTTGTTTATATTCGCTTATAGCCGAACATATGCTGGAACTGGTGATTAAAAAGCAGAGATTAAGGAGGGCAAAGGATTCACAGCTGATTAACCCAGAATTCTACGGAAGCGGTGTGGTTTTAGAAGACCCTGCTGACCATGATCTGGAACTCGCGCGGAAACTGGAAGCAAACAAAGTCGAGGCTACCAAGAGCCGCAATTTTTCGCCGGTCGAAGTAAATAGAACCAAGTATTTGATCTGTATCACAATTTTGGAAATCATGTTTCAATGCCCTCAGGTGATGGAGCGGTTTAAGGATAGTATATTGTTGGAGGATCGTCAGGAAGACAATGTGAATGACCAGGATTCTTCTAGCAGTGGCGAGAAAGAATTTTCCGAAGAAGATGGTAAGTAGGTCGTTTTCTTAATTCGAAAACAAAATTGACCGTGGCATAAAAAAAACCCAAGTGGGACTTGAATGATAATGTCAATTATCAATAGAGTCCCTTGAGGAAGAAAACAATGAAGCCATTCGGCAAGTACACAATACGATGCTTGAGATTGCCAATACTGAGAAAAATATTTCAGAGGATGTTGGTGTAGAGCCCTTACCAAAGAAGTTCAAAGCAGATACTCTTGCAAATCCTCATATATAAAAACAAATCGCTGTCAACTTTAATTGAAATTGGCTCAAATTTGTTTACATATCTTTTAACTGTTTATTTATGATTTTTACGATGAATTTTTACATTATGCATCTGCCTTATCGCGTCCTGGACTGGAGTTTGAAGTTGAAACCTAAAAACATGCCGAACTTGAAGCTTAGTTTAGTAGTTTTCTATTATACATTAATATATTGTAGCCCGAGCCAGGTTGTTATTTTAACATGAGTTAAAAAATATATTATTCACCACTTTCGCTGTAATTCGGGAGTTGCAAGTCTACTAAGTACATAAATTTTAAATTGCGTTCAAAGACCATAGTACAAAATTTGGGAGTTGTATCTCGGTTTTAATGAATGTTGGAATTCATCGGGTGGGGTCTGCCCCACGGCGGCCACGGCTCAATCTTTCAACCCATTTAAGCCATCTTCAAACTTAAAATCACATTTGTCCCAATAAAACTAGTCAATGTACTATCCCTATCCCCAACTGCCTTAAAAACTGGGAAAGTAATTATTCCATATTGATCTAATTTAAAATTCTCATGACTAACTCAGCCTGGGTAGATTGATTTAGCTTTGCGTGGTTTTGAAATACAGATTGTATATAATACGCATAAATCTCCGAATTTTTGAAACCTACGAGACCAGAAATGTCAACAGAGTGGCTATGGAGAAAGTAAACGAGTTGGGTCAGTGTGATTCATGATGGGAGAAGGTAGGGTGGAGAAAGTTTGTAAAAGTTTTGTATTTATTTGTGGGTGGATGGATTCATTGCAAGTGGATTTGGAGGGTTTTTTATATAAGTAAAGAAAAGTGTGCTTTCCTCTTGTTCGAGTTTTGTCGAGATTTTTGTATTTGGAAAGTAAGAGGTGGAATGAAGGACATTATTTTATTATAAAAGATTCTTTTCCCCCTCACTTCGTTACACTAGTAGTTTTTTTTTATTCCTCCACTCCAGAATCTCTCAACTTTAATCCCTCATCTTATATACGTCTCCTATGGACTGTCCATAAAATACAAGATACTATCCTTTTTTTTAGGCCTGGCCATAAATCACTTGGATAAATAATCTTCCCCAAATGCTAAATGTCATTTGACACACAAGGACGAACTTTACAAATGCATTAAGATAAAAATTTAGTCAGTCGTTAATAAGCCCAAGTACTTGGTGGCCTGCGTATTTGATGAAAATACGAAATGAAAAATAATGCAATGCAATGAGGTATTTTGTATTTTCAAATCTTTTTAATGAAAGTCTTGTATTTTAAAATCTTTTTATTAAAGTATTTTATAGTTTCCTGCGAAAGTAATTTGTATTTTGGAATTTGTGTTTTACATAGTATGTTATGCTTGTACTTTCAATTTTAATTTCTGGTTTCGTACACAAGTTCAAAACAATTGAAATCAACGTGGCTATAGTGAAACCGACAAAATATAGTTTGTCGACAGTGAAAGTAAACGAAGACGCATAAAACCGGTTTAAAAAAATATTTTATAATTTCATGTCTCTAGTCTGCCTGCCTCTCCCAGCTTATTTAGAGTATTAAAATCATATTATCAAAAACTTTCCACATAAGTTCTCACAAAATAAATACACAGGAAAAATCCCCATAGTTTAAATTTATTTCCCCTTTTTCCTTGTTACAGAATTGATTTTAGTACAAAGGTCACTAAGGCCGTCAGTATGAATAAAAATAAATGCGCATCGGCCAGTTAATTTGGGGAACCCTGAGTGAGAGACTTCGAGGTCCGTAATTTATGGACAGCCCCGACCGTTGGGGCTCTTATGGAAGAGAGAGGCTATATATACATATATAGATTAAAGGTCTGTATACAGACATACATTCGAGCACACACTAATGGCTTTTTTCTCCCTTGTGGTAATCTCAAGCAGTTAGAGTTGAGGTAAGAAGAGACTCTAATCTTTCTGTCCTCCTTTCCCCTTTCAAAAAAAAGAAAAACCTGAGTTTCTCCATGAAATTTTTAACAGGTATAATACACAGTTAGAGGCTCTCCTTACCCCCCAAAGTCAATCCTGCCTGTCTGTCTGTCTGGAACCAAATCTGACACTTGATCCACCCCATTACTCTGGAATAACTGGATATCCTCCACCCTATAAACATATACGCAGTGAACCCAAAAAATTGACACAATCCATTTCCTTTCAATAGTCTTGGCAAATATTGGCCAACCCTGTAATGACACGTCTTTTGGAAAAGCTATCAGGGCGGAATACCGTCACAGTGTGCAACAGTTATTCTAATTAGATTTTTTTAAATAGCGCACATGATATTTAGTATAAGAGTCTAAGTCGAATATTTTATTCGAATAGTTTAAACCTTGTTCAAGCGTTTTGGAAAGTGTAGGTCGCTGTGCTGTATGAAGCTGCAGGGGATGTCCATGAATTTTAGGTTAGGGAGGTTGGAAAGTACGGATTGATTGTGCAAGTGGATTTCCAAGTGGAAAGGTAACATTTTTAGTGTAAGAATCCTAAGCTCCTTCTTGGCCGGATTGGGTGATGGAGTGGGTACATAAATGGAGCTATTATTGACTCACTGATCTCAAGAGCACACACACACAGTCACAGATTCAATACAAGTCACAAATACATTATATTCCTATTATTGAAGGAGTTGTAGCTGACTCCAGCCTGTGGGACACAACAATGCTTGGCTCCAAATCTAGGGGAATAGCAAACAGGAATATCTGGGATGAAGAAGCCTTCTGAGCTTTACTACTGTGTGGAGATAAGTGTAATGGCCCATTGTGTCTGACCTATTCAAGGAAAAACGAATTCACATGGAGATCTATAAACTCCACTCTATTCAACAACAGCACAACCTCTCAACTCTTTGGCCAAGAAACAAAATATTAAATATCCTTGTGGCAACTCCTGACCCTTTTCACCACTACTTGACCTCTCAACTTTTGATCCCTCTGTGAAATTTATTCTCTCATTGTTAACTAGGGCTGTAGCAAATGTTTGGAGCTTGTCGACTTAAATAAGAAATTGTACTTATTTTTTGGCAAAGAGTCGTCTACAAACTATGTCAGTATTTTACAGGCTGACGGATACCGCCATATCAGGTAGAAGGTCGTAAGGTTAGTGGGATAAAATATGGGGGAGGAGAGGGATTTTTTTGGTTGGACGGAGTATACGAATGGCCCTCGTAAAATGATTGAGTTTTGTGGTTTGTGGTATTGAGGTTTCAAGTATAAGAAGTGGGTCTGAAAATATTGTCAAGTTGTAAAGGGTGGAGTGGCAGAGGTTTTAAGGGACATAACATGACATGACCACTTTATTCACGTCAACAGAGAAATTTAACTGATTTCCCAACCTCTCCAAAGTTACTTGTCCATTCAATCCAATCTGATAGAAAGGGGGAAATAATAAACTTGACCATCCAATCAAAATATAAATCCTTGACTCACTTTTTCCCCTTTTTTTTAGCAAAACTTTTTTTCTCACGGAATCAAATATTCAATAAATTTTATAAAGCCTGGTGGGTTCTAAAACAGAAAAACTTTCCCCAATTTCCAAATCTTAAAATAAGGAGTCGGATATAACAGACCGTGAATCTAAAGTCAATTTAATGGTCACTCAATTCAGCATTGAGATTTGTTTTATCGTCAACTGTTTTTGGCTCAATTTAGTTTAGACTCACTGACTTATGCTTGAGAGAAATAGTTACAATTAATTAAAGGCCATTTAAATTGAATTTCATAAAATCCATCCCTCCAAAAGATAAGCAACGGCTGACCAGTTCCAAACATCCGTCAACGTCACGTGTCATATAACATAACACTAATTCATGATATCCTTGGTAATCAAGGGGGCTATATTTGATAGCATGTAATTGATTATAAGCCCTTGACCCGTCTTATTATTTTATACGCCAAGTAGGTAGGCTAAGTAGGTACTCAAAACAAACCTGGCTAATCGGGGTCACCAGTACTTTAAGCCAAGGGATAATAAAATATCTCCATTAAGGTTTACTCTTGTCGGGAGAATTATTCGGTTGTAGGACGTGCCCGTGTTGCCCTGATTCAGTCCTCTCGTTTGAGTCATCAACTCTTTTGCTACCTGTTTGGTTCGAATTTTAGGGGCTATCCATGAATTCCCAGGAAATTCTTAGGGAAAGGGGATGGGCCATTCCTGGAAGCCAGTAAGTCCCCGAATCCTGAATGACAGGAGCGGAGATCTGGGGTTTACTTGGTTTTAATTGCGTCAGGTATGGACGAGACTTGATTAAGATACCCGGTTACCTGGCAGTCTGCCATTAAGGTGGATAAATAATTACACACGTTGTCCAGTATCTTTAAAGAGCTTGTATTTAGCAGAGAGGTATAATCCACCCTGGGGACAGCTCATAAAGCTGCTTTTTATCTCCTGTACTGCTAGAGTGGCCGGTGGATTGTAATTTGTAATCATCTCTTCCTTATCTCATTTCCGACATTACAGTTTCCGAAGGAAATGACCGCTGAGCTCCTGTTTCCGTCTTTACAATTTCATACTCATCACCTCTTGTGGATGACTGAGTTGGGTTGTTATTAACGATTAAGGCAAGTTCGTAAAATATCATTTCTACGTTTAATAGACGAATTTGTAGCTCCTCTGGATTATATGATATTAATCCTTGTTGCAATCGTTTTCGTTTGAATAATTTATTTGATAAGAGTAGAATATTTCGATAGCTTCATTATCCTGTTACCAAAAAGGGTAGAAAAAAGTGCGTGTTCATCGATCTGGACAACTTTATTGATTGAAACAGTATGCCTATGGACATTTTTTATGGGCTTTTTAACTATGATTTTAAAAACTTATTATTTCATTTAAATTTATTTTAAATATGCTCCAATCCAAAGAAATCGAATTTGTGACTTTAAACCAGTAACAATTCATTTGTATTTAAAATTGAACTACACCAACCCTCAAAACTGTCAAAGAGCCCGTCGCTATCTCAAAATCGATTTGAACCCAAACTCTGCCAACAATGAATTGACAATTCTACATTACAATTAATCATGGTACTCGTATCTTTCATTGTTGTTAGCTTTCATTAATGTTCGTTGAACTTGGAGTTCAAGGTAATATGGAACGTTGCATTGTTGAAACTAGCAACCCCAAATTGCCTAAGATAAAATCGTGTGGAACATAAAATCAAATAAAATCAGCTAACAATAATTGACCATGTGATGTGAACTTATCTGAACAAAAAACTCACTCACTTTGTTTCAAAAACTTATTCAAACTTTTTTCCCATATTATGCGTGAAGGGCTTTGTGTCTAGTTTCCTAAGTTATGGCTCCTGGTGACTTCAGTTCCCTTACTTCCCTTGCAAATACAAGCTATGCGTGTTGCTTTTTTAAACTTGCAAAGGCTCAACAGTAAAAGCAGTAATTCTTCATCAAAACTTGTCTTCCCTGCCTTCCTTGCCAAAGTTGATACTGTGCCAAAATTATGATCCTATTTTAAAGATTAATTATGCGAGTTTTAAAATTGTATTTTAAACATCTTAATACAAATGAACTTACTACCGATTTTTGTTTTCAGAGAGTGAACATGTACGCTTCTTTATTAATTAATTAACCTCTAATTAACCTGATTGAAGGGATCGTTGAGAGTATTCGCAATCAATGTGACAGCCGTTTGAGCCAGTGCCCTTCCACAATTAAGATATGCCCCTGCCCCAAAAGAGATCCCAGTCTTCCCTAAAATGACCCCACGAACAGAAGCCCCACTTCTCAAAGTGACAGCCCCAGCTACTTTATAAAATACGTTCTTGGCCTGTACCCCGCAGTCCAGCCGCATTTTAGTCCTACTGGCAAAGTCAAGGGTGCCGGAGATCAAATCTTGTTAAAAAATGTGTACCGATTGAATTGAGATGAGAAAATAATATCCAAAATCTTTTATTTCACATCCAATCTTGCATATTGAATAAATCCAATTCTTCCAATTAATTAACGATCATAAAATACAAACTGAAACAACTTTATAATCCTTTTCTAATGATGTAGTAAAATGTTATCTTAGGCTGTGAGAGCGCCATTATTTTTCATTCCTCTGGCAAAGAGTGAACCTGGACTGCTGGAGAAAGTAGCCTACTAAACTAGAAAAGGGTGTCACGTTAGTATAATATTTAGTTGTATGGATGTCACCCCTCATTATTAATTCTAGGAGGGAATTAAAAAGCGTCAGTTATTACTTTTGGGGTGGAGTAGGTGGTGGCTGTGGCGGTGGTGGATTTGAGTGCGTCTTCTCAAGGTTGTTTGTGCCTGACTAAGATGAATTTGCTGAGGTTGATATTGTGTGGTGAAGAATAAGAAATAAAATATGTGGGATGGGGATTTTGAGATAAAATTTGATTCAAAAGGAAGAGATCAAAAGGAGACACTCATTTCCTCACGTCCACTTTTCACAAACGCCTTTCTCTACTTTCCCTATTTCTCATTCCTCTCGCATTACCCACACCGCCCTCGGAAACGTGTGTCGTAGTCGGAGAATAAATACTAATAGCAATATTATACATACAACTCATTCATACACACTAGGTGTAGTACATGATACAGTGGGTCGAAGGAAACAAGATTCAAAGTAAGGATTTTTTTTCAGCTTATCAAACGAGGTTTCTTTTTTAGATTTTGTAGAGTATGCTAGTTTGGAATCTATTGAGAAAGCAATCGAATTCTACAGTTGACAGAGCATCGGTGCCCGCTGTAACGGGGACGGTCAAGTTTTTATAACAAATAATAAGGATCGGACCAATTATGACGGGCATCGCTGAGAGACGTGAGGAATGTACGCAGTGTATGGAAAGTTTTAAAATAATTACTCGTTTTGTTGGAAGGTGTGAATTCTCTTTAAATTACAGAGGCTTTTATGTACGTGTTGCGTAAGAAATGTTTCAATGAACAGGAAAGCCATTGAACGGAAAGTGTCCCGTCTTTCCGACTTTTTAGCTTACAAAAAATATTTGAATAAATTTATGGCTTGGAATGTGCGTTTAGTCCATCAGGGGTTGAGTACGGGGCCATTCATAAAATATTTGGCTCACACCAGCTTACTTTTCCCTCCACGATGTTTTGACTTTAGAAATAAATAAAAGCTTACATTTTTAATTGCTTTAGTTTCAATTTAGTTACAGTAGAAACATAAGGCTTAAATTAATAACAAAGCTTTATCGCTTTTATTTCCGCATTGTGCTTCAAAGAAACCTTCAACCTTTTTGGCGTTAATGATTTGAATTTGAGCTTGAATCTAATGCAATACACAAATTTTTAAACTTGCGATAAATTGTTTTTTGTCTCCATATCCTGCCCAACAAAATTGTATACAGGCTTATTTTTATGACAAGCAGAAAGCGTGTCTAGGCTAACCATAAGCCAGTGTAAAATAGATTTCATCAACAACATGAAATTTTTTTCTTTCACAATCATCAAAAATATCCCTAAATAGCTGAGTGCCGTTTTTTAGCTCTGACTAGATTCCACGTGCACGTCACGTTTAATTTAATTTTGTCCTGGAGGTTCTTATCCAAAAAACTGCCGTGAACGTGTCGTAAAGGTGAAGCATAATCAAGGCCAACAGCCCTCAAAAATAAACATAAAAGCCGACCTGTAACTGCCACAGCTTATGAACTGCTAAAGAAGTCGTTGGCCTACTGCCTGGCCTTCTCCGGTCCCTGCAAAAAGAAACTCGTGATTTTAGTGCGAGAAAGGAAATGGTGTTTTTATTCCAAAGGTTGCCAGAAATGCCAGAAGTGTCTATAATGGAAGACATCCCTCTTCCAAATTGGACCTTATGCATTCCTTTTATAAAACACCTCCGCACACAGTCCTTCTTTTTGACACCTCCACCCTTTACACAATTTATACCCCTTCGGCACACATATCCAACACACACACAGATTCCCACAAATAAATCCATACTACCACACACATAATACTCCACCACTGATTTGAGGAAACAAAATTGAAATCCTTTCTCCGACCTGAAAAAGAAATCAATTCTGCATACAAGGGCTAGACTAGAAGGAGCTCCAGGGAGGACATTAGCCCCTCAACTGGAACTAACCAAGACACAGATATCACTTGTAATCTATTCCGCCCATAGATTTGGAGCCCACATCTGATAGGGACAACATGTTAACAAACCCTGTGGTCATGTACGAGACAACAAGGGACTTCGACACGCCTCCCCTCCCCCTAATGTCTTATTCAAAGTGGTAGGGAGGAAGGTCCTTGGTGTTGGAATTAGAAACTAGGTCCATGAATCCCGGGTATATGTCTGTGGATGGAGAAAGCGGGTAGTTGGTCTTGGGGACTCTGTAGTGTGCTGGGTGATAAATGTCCCGTCAACAATGGGCTCGAGTGCTGGAGGCTGGGGCATTTGAATGTTAAAAAGGTGAGGGGGGATATGTTCATCTCATTTGGAGTTTAAATAAAAGTTTCCCCTCTTCGCACATTTAACTTTTTCACAAGACAACTTTCTCCTCTCTTCTCTCTCAGATCAAAAATTTAAATAAATGGCCACACATCCACCTTTTATGTGTCCTCTGTCCCACTCGGTACAACTGGCCTCTCCAGGGCTGTCCATAAGCCACGTCACATTCTCAGTCCACACTCTTTCTAAAACTATAAGGCTCCACACAGAAGATATGTAAAGCGTATTGACCCACGGTACTTGGCTATCCTCAGGGTCATCGTCTAGGGAATCTGCATCGTGGTCGTCGTCGTGACCTTATAGTATCTAGCTTTTGAAGCGGGCTTAGTTGTACATGCGGGTTTTAGTTTATTGTTGGGAGTCCGGGGAGTCCCGTGTTGGGTGGATGGCCCTTGGTGATATTTCTCTCAACATTTCGTATGTATTTCCTTGTAGACATTTACACTTTCTTCCCAGCTACTTATGAAAGTTATCAAAGGCCCTGTTACCTTCTGTCACACTCCACTTCCCTTTTTGATACCTGAACCTTGGTGCCTAATATTTACTCTTTTTCTCCATTACATAATACATGACTTGGAAGTGCTAGGAAAACTCTCAAGAAAGCTGAGTAGAGATTAAAAACTCGGCATGGACATAACTCTTGGAGATGTTTTTTTTTTAAATTCAAAGTAACCAACTTCTTCTGTACTGTATTTAGGAGAGGTGTAGGATTTTCAAAGCTTTTCAAAATAAACGGAAAGGTAATTTTATTGATCCGACAAACTTGGCAGTGTCTAAGAGCCTTTTAGCTTAGTTCCACCAAAATGATAGCTTGAATGTCTATAATGCTCAAGTATAAGTAACAATGTATTTTATATACAATTTTATGAATCATAAATTATTAACTTGGCGATTCCTCCTTGTTCTGATTTTAATACGCTACATATTACAATTACAATCTATGTAAAAAAAAACCTGAGTTTCAGTTTAATTTCCTATCCAAGTATGTACCGCAATCTAAATTTCGAAAATTACAAAGAGATGACATTCTCGAGCTGTTTTAAATGCAACCTTATTCATATTTGTTATCATCTAACTAAATCCCGCAACAAAAACCAACAGTGACTCTCTTTTCAAATGTCCATCGACCATTGAATCCTGCTAAAACCCCTAAAGCCAATAAAAGCCTTCTCAAATTCTCAACACCAAAACTCGGAAATGTTTAGCCTCAGAGCCCCACTGACATAATTTTTCCTCCTGCTTCGTACACAAGACTTGGCTGACTTGGCTCTCAAAAGCATCCAGTCCAGAGAGGCTACAAATATTTACTTGTCTCAAATACAAAATATCCTCTTTTTCTGCGTTTAAAACTCTGAGATAACTCGTAGCGTAGTTTGGCTCGAGATGAAGAGAGATATACAGGGTGAGCCCCCAATAGGTTTACACGTTAAAAGGATCTTCGGAATGCCTGGATGCATTTGAAGCTAATGAACTAACTTGGATATGGCTTACGAGCAGTTGAAACATTTGTCGCCTGATTTGACACAAAAAATCCCATATTTCACAATCAGGAATTCGATAAACGATCCCGATTTTTTATGAATTTTCATATTTCAAGAAATTAAAATGATTTTAATCGTAATCAATGGGCAGGGCGCAGGGCTTAAATTGTACCCAGCGGTCAGTGGTTATGTAAGTCGTTAGGATCCAAGCGGAAGATTTGGCTGGTAACCCACAGAGACAAAACGCCAATTCTTAGTTAGACCAGCCATCGGTGCCCGCTGTTAGCTGTAACGGGTATCGCTTAGAATACATGCTCTTAATAAGTAGCCATCATCGTGCCCGTCATTATGGGCATGCATGAATGCAGAATTGTATATTTAATCTTGGTCATGTGTAAGTTTGAGAAGGAGTAGATCAGATCAGATCATCAAAGGAAATTATCAGCTAAAATTTAAGGTACGAATCGAGGTCAAGGCATGTACAGATAAGGTTGCTTAAACGTGCAAACTTATTCGTGACTCACCCTGTAGATTATGAAGGTGTGTGTGTGTACAAAGCTTAATTGGTGTCTGAGATATTGACGTTGACACCAAGTGGAGAGAGGCTCGTCTAATGAACTGGAGAAGAGAGGGGCTGAGATATGAAATATCGCAGCTGGAGATGATTTACTCTCCCTCATCGGACTTGTTAATTGAATTCTTGGCTCATTAATATGCCAGCCGGGTTGGATGGACCCATTTCCTAAATGCTCATCATTCCCACACCTTCAGCATTGATAATCATAATGGGGTTGCCGTTCTCGGGAGAATATCAACATTATCATCGTCATCATGGTCGTGATATGAAGTGGAAGGAAGCTGAGGGTGATGAGGCCAATCTCACTCACCGAGTTCCGCTCTCTTTCCTGCCAGATTTCACAGACCGATTTCTCGGGGTCTTTTATAGGAGGGACGGGTGTAGTCCGGAGGAGCCTTGTCACCGGGGCTTTAAGGAGAAGAGTTGAGAAGACAATAGGTGACATTTGGAGCAAGGGGACCTCCGTCTTATTATCTGGGATAATGTCATCTAATTGACTGGGCTAATTACTTACAACCCATTACTGAAAGGTGTCTACTGGAATTGATTTTATTTTATTATACTCCCTTCTAGTTTGGAAATTTGAAATTACAAGGTTTGGGATGGTGGAGAGGGTCGATTGGAATTAAGTCGGGGTTATTATCTTACAGTAGTTAATTTATTTTCTGGAGAATACACCCTAGAGAAAAGAGAGCTCCGTTGAGGTTTGGGATGCTTGATAATTAGATTGTATTTGAGAAATTCTCTTATTTTTCTGAGAATCTATAAGAAACATTTAATATTACATTTTTGTATATTTTCAATCAAATCTCATAGTGCCCTGATAATTCACCATCAATGGTACACGTTTCACCTTACCCCATAATCGAGCGGTAGATTCAACTGGTAACAGACACACACATAGAAATTCTTGGCGGATTCTTCGTTAGATTAACAGTCATAGATTTTACCTGTCTCAGACTACCCCTAAGCTTGATGTTAATTGCTTAACAAACTTTACTATCTCGTCATGAGAAACACGAACGAGTCTTATTGTAGTCGAATCTTATAAAATAGCAAAGTGTAAAAGTCCAAGTTGATAACTTTTTCAAAAACTGTTCCAAAGCATTAGGAAAGTACCAATCCGATTTTGAAGCACAAGTAATCCCTTTGAGTAGCTGAGGCCATTGAAGTATGAATGCCTCTTGGACACGAGTAAGAGGGACAGATTTGTATTTACATTGACCCGTACAAGTGGATAAGTGTTGTAGAGTAATGGTCTTGGAGTTTCTAGAGCCTGTAGCTAGAACACGATTATATTATAGAGACTTAAAGTGGAACAACTCGGGATGACATGGACGAGAGAAAGGAGCTGGGCTATTTGGCCTGAGCAAATATAAAACACTTTTTGACTTTTATCACTTTCTTCCACGATAATCTCAATCTGAAATATCGGACCGAATCATTCTCTACACTACCCGGGGGACTTAACTTCTCTGGAGCTAAATTACAAGTTACTACACCCTTCATAGACAACTACTTGAGCAATATTATTAATTCAAGTTTAGAAGTTGTTTAAGAAAACTTAGATGGCATAAGTTCCAATTTGCATGTTAACTATAAGGCTTGCCTCTTGAGCCGTAAGATATTCAAGTTCAATTTGGGCAAGTACATGCCCAGATATGAAAATAATTTTAATTCCATTTTATTAAATAATCTAATTTAGCTGTTAAACCTCCCTGCACTTAATGGTGTAGTGGGAGGTATTTCAAAAAAGGCCTCAGATAAAACAAAAACAGTATCTAATGTTGTAATTACCGAAAATTTACATTTATGACACCTTACTCGTATCCATTTCTGATTAATTTGGGTTTTAAAGTTTATTATGAAATTTTTTGGTTGATGCATGCTTTTTGCAACTGCCAGATTAAGATTATAAGCCAAGCCACCTGCACTTTAGTTTTGATGAATTCCACGAATATACAAATAATACAACAAATTAATTAATGAAATGGAACAGTTAATTAATGAGTTTCTGAAAAATTCAACGGCCGACCTTAACAACAAGATAACAACTCATGTCTCATAATACAATGTCGTAAAACAATGCCCTTATGCCAAAAATATTCTCATAACATTTTCTCTTCACAGCATTTTTAAAAATGAAACGAAATCCTACTCGAGCAGCTAAGAAAGGCCCGTTCCTTCGTATAAGAAGAGAATGGTCACTTTGATCATAACCGACCTAGACTTAAAACTCATCATTAATTTTGTGCTAAGATCGAATCTGCGAATTACTGAATTTTGGTTGTTCTGGAACGATTTGGTCAAAAAACCCCCAAGGGTTGACCCCTACGGTCAATATTTGGATAGATTCAACCCATCTTCAAACTCGATTCCTGATTTCGGTCGAAAGGTGTGTGTTTCAAATTTCAAGAATCAAGATCAAGAGTTGTCTCATTAAAGATGGATACACAGACAGACATGGATAATCGTATAACCCACAACAAACGGGCTAAAAACTACCTTCAATACCATAATGGTAATTAATTATAACGAGGCATGAGGGGAAACAAAACTCGTGAGTTTCAGAAAGAAGACCCGAGTCTTTTATTTATTAAAAAAGAAGACGGAAAAGTCTAGCAGAAAATAATAACAATGTCTGTGAATTGTTGACACATACATTGTTACATATTCCTACACACATTGTATCATAGCCCAACCTGTTTCCTAAAGGTGAACCCTGTTTGTCTCCGTTAATGAACTTTCCTAATATTCCTAAATTATCCACTAATCCCCTCTCAGTTGACAATAAATTGGATAGGAAGTCACGTGACCGGCAGAAGCTTATAAATATTTGACTTGTTATGATTACGAAACTACGGCCTGAGATATGAGCCCTTTGAATATACCTTTTGGGACGGGGGACGACGTTTATACCCGGAAAAATATGTCTGGCGACAAATATGTCTAACGACTTTTATGTCTCACGACTTTTATGCTTCAATAATCAATTTGAATTAATTTTTAATTTTAATTTTCTGTAATGTCTTGCATTGTGTAGAATATTATGTAGCGAGAAATAGTTGCCACCAGATATAAATTTCCCCAAACTTATTGCCCGAACAAATATGTGGTAGATATAAATGTGGGTTGGTGTAACTATGAACCGGGCAAATGTCCCCGTGGTAATGTGGTAAATCATATTTACACATATGTAACGGGACATATTTACCGGGTACATATTTACCGGGTGCACATTTACCATTGGGGGCATATTTACTGGGTACATATTTACCAACTGCCCAGAAATGTCGCAGAGGTTAAATGTCATGGGGTATTTTAGGATAATCACTCATTAAACACACGGAGTAAAATAATAGTCTATAATGATGTCCCAAAAGTGACATGGTTTCATCATTGTAAATTATATTATAACAACCTCCTCCAAATCCTCGTCTCCCTATTATCCTTCTCAACTCTAGATTGGATAGGGAAGGAAATGATTAGATATAATAGAATCGGAGAAATCCTCCAACCCAACCCGACCCATGGAGACCTTACATATAGTTCTGGTGACAATAATCACTGTTGACACAACGGTGACATGTCACATGTCCCAAGACTGTAAGCCCTATTTCCTACTTCCCCAACCTTTCTTTACACTTTGGTAATGTGGCAATTAAGTCTGAGAAAGGTGGTAGGAGGACAGGCTGCCATTTCATACTGAAGCCTTACACAAGAGGGGGTTCAATTACGCGACTTGCTCTAACACCGCCTCTGATTCCAATCGAAACATACTCAAACTTTTTCCCCTTGTATTTCGTATGTTGAACGTTTTTTTTTGCAAGTTTAAAAAAGTCTGTAAAGTTTTTTATGAGCTTGAATCCCAAGTTTTTTTTCCCTTGGTGTAATCGGTCATTTACTTTAATGTTTAGTGTTGACTTAAGAAGAGACTTTAGGGCTTTGAATGGAGAGAAGAGGGGAGAGGGCTTATCTTTTAAGGGAGTCGTCACGCAATTGAGATTTCTTGTAGGATTTACCACCACCGCTTTCTCCATATGAAGGGTAGGCTGTTGCAGCAGGCGAGAGGCAGCTCAATCAATCTCTAGAGATCATATCCTCAACTCCCTTACACTTCTCTTCATTTTCTTTCAATACTTGAGAGCCGTTCATAAACTTTACTGTCACGTTTGATCTTGGGCACTCAATTTACTTTGTATGCGGCTAAAGATTATAAATTAAAAAATTCAATTACTTAGTGGAGGTCAAGTTGAAACTGAGAGGAGGTAAAGCAAGGGGGGTGCAATTTTATTATGTATGAGGGAGGTTTAGTGTCACAGAGGAAATACTTGTGATCTAGAGGATTATGGAGGGAATGCTTTCGTTATTTATGCATGGGAGTTTGTAGTATGAGTACTGCTGTATAAAATAATAGTTGTCGACTGGCGGAACTCTAACAATTGGAATGGGAGTGCAGAAACTGGGAGAAAGTATTTTCAAATCTTGATGAGTTTGTCGTATAGTAGAAAGTCAAAGAGGAGAATCAGCTTTTAATGTACCGTAACTAATTTTTGTTTGTGAATTATCTTTGACGGATTGAGATTTAATTGTACTAGTAGATTTTATTTCCACTCTGGACTGATTAAGACATTTCAAAAAGCATTAAAAATATTCAAAATCGGTCTGGACTTTTGACAGATGGATGGATGGATATTGTAAACCGTTATTCTAAAAGTAAATTCAAGTTAAAAAGTAGTATTTTTCAGCCTTTGAATTTTTTTAGCAAGGTTAAGATTCTGTCTAAATCCGTTCATCATAAAAAATACTCTAATTGGATTGTGGGTTCAACGATTTTTAAAACTCCAAATCAAATCCACACCTTAATCATTACCCAACAGTTACAGAGGGAAACGTCAAACAGCGTTTCAAACTTCGTTAAACTCTAAGAGGTCCAAAAACCGTGTCTACCATTTCCTATGAACAACCTGATTTGCATCCCAAAGTCAATTATAAATCCCCTCCATCCAAATCTTCAGTATTTAAACCCACCAAACCCTTCTTCCTTATAAAAAACCCAAGAGTAAAACTTTCAGCACCCATAACAGTTTAGAGAGAAGCACGTGCTCCTCCATTTAAATTTATGAAGGGCCATAAATGCTTCTTCAGTTGTTAAAACATAATCATAAAGGACAGGGTGGAAGGTGTTGCTACTCGCATCCCCTTTCTAAGATATGCATCTCAACCATGTCAATAAAAACTCTCACACTAAAGCTCAATGGCGATTGATAACTAAGGGAAATAAATCTCACAGGGTCCCTTTACAAAATACAATCATAAGTTTATCTAACCGTTTTGGTACACCTACTGCTCTTTGAAAAATACCGTAGAAAGCGTACAGAGTTTCTAAGGTTGGGCCATGTCAACTTGTCACTGACATATTGACATGTCATGCTTTTCATATTTTCTGACATTTATTTGTTGCACAAGTGCAGACGAATATGGCCCATAAATAAGGTAGTATTTATAATTGCCTTTTTGAAGGTCAAAGGTCGATTTGTTCGACAGCATCATAATGAGTTGTCCAGCGCCTTAAGGCTATTAAATCGAATGAGCTATTCAACTTTAAAATTCATCCATTGGTTATGGAGAAGCAGATATACTAACAACCAGACATTTCAACAAAATTTTAGTAGAGTAGATTAGTCAAAGAACTTGTCATTCATATTGTGACAATTAAGGTTGATTTTGGAAGGAATTTCTCAAATTTTACGAACTTAAATTTCATCTTTGTCAAAGTATTTAAAAAAGAAAAATATGAAATGCTGCGACCCAAGAGTCATGGACATCGACACAAGCCAATCCTTGGAGTGACATAATATATTTTCTGATGTTGTTCTAATCGACTTGATGTTGATAATATAAAACCAAAGGGGGGGGGGGGACGCATGAGCACGTGTGTGTTGTGTGTGTGTGTTGAAGAATTGAATCGGAAAAAGTACAGAGTGAAGTAGCCGGATGAGCAGTCGGACAAACAGGAGCCACCACTGATAACCACCTCTCTCTCTCCCAACCTTTCTCAGCCTTTCTCCAAGTCACAAGGAGAGAGAAATATCTTGACACCCTCCAGAACACCAATCTCACATTTCTCATCCAACCTTCACACCGACAACATCACTATCAAAAAAAACCTAAAAATACACTCGATTTCAAAATTCAAACAATTTAAAAAAAAAGGCTACAACTGAAATGAAATTTATAAATTCAGCCGGATCTCATTGCCCCTAAAAAAGAGAGGCTACTTTTTCCTTGGGGGGTTTGGACGTTTCGTTTGGAATCGTGAAAAGAGAAAGTGAACGTCCTCACCGAGTTGTAAATAATTAAAAGTGGGATTTTTTTTCTCGTTATTCTCCCTCTTGTCAGAATTGGGTGTTTTGTTGCTGGTGAATAGATCTCGTTGGATTGCAAGATTCCAAGGAAGTGAGCATAAGTTTAGAAGAGAAAGCCAAAGATGAGATAAAATAATAAAAGTCATATATCCAAACATCTGAGAGAGAGAGAAAGTTAAGACGGAGGAGGATGAAAGGGGCTTTTGATGCACTTCACTTTTGAGAGGAAACAAGGGACGGAATATAATGAGAATACTCTCAGTCATTCTTCTCCTAATTGGATCAGGTATGTTCACCCTCTAACTCATACTTAATCCTTCCTATATCCCCCACCGACAGTCTACAAACCTACTCAATACAAATTACAAAATAATCTCTACTCTTTCCGCCACCCGAGTGTCATACATCCACAGCTTACAAGATCCCCCAACAGTGTCCCTTCAAAGGCCCTTGCAACCTTTGACAAGGTAGAAAACACAGCCTCGAGCCCAAGGACAGCTTAGCTTATTCACAAAAGGAAAAGAGAGACACACGTTTTGCCCTATTATTTCCTATCCCGACTCTCACAATCTCAATCCACTCCACTCCAGCTCAAGAGACTCGTGGAGACAAAGGGAGATGGGGGATGATAAGCTCAAGGGGCTCCATAAGACGGAACAAGATAACATGTCAAGTGTGCAAATGGAGGAGCCGCCATAATGCGATCCTGGGTTAGGCCAATTAGTCCCGACCCTGTAGGACATTTCAATACAGCCTGGGGGCATAACTTAGTAATCTTCGACTATGAAGAGAGTGTGATGGAGTTGCTTAGGTCCCAGGGAGTGAATCTATTCTCGATGGAGGTGACGATGATGATCAAGTAATAGCCCCGTTCCTCTCTAGCATGAGAAAGCGTGTAGGGAGAGAGAGAGAGACCCAGTCGGCTTTTAGTTTTAGGCAACTGTCCTCCAAGTGTGAAGAAGTTGAGGAGGGAGGAGGCTACAGAGACCTCGTTGTAAATTCATGTCAGGCGATGACCAATGCGACAATCAGTCGTGGTCTGAATCCCAATCCAAAGACACTTAATAACGCCTTCGCTAAGAATTAGATCAGTGTTGGTCCATTGAACATCCATATGATCGTCTACCAGAGAGAGAGAGAGCCTTTCTAGTTGGATAAGGAGTTGATATAAATAAAAGTGTTGTCTCAGAGTCGGCTGTCCTGGTAGGTGGTGGTGGTGGTGGTGGTGGTGGTTGAGAGAGGAGACATTGCAGATCTTGCAGAATCCATCCTCACTCTCTCCCAAAGTAGATTGCGATAGCTGGAGAACAATGGAGGGGAATCTTTGATTTCTAAAGACTCTCAAAGGGAGAGAAATGCCAAGTGGAGGGATTCACAAATTGGCTTGGCCCAAGTCGGACAACATTTTAGGGTGTACAAGAACAGAGCGCTTGATGATGAGTCCACTAATAAAGGGTGCACTAAAATGGCCATACTAGTTGGTATATTTGTTAGTCAGAGCCTAGGGCAGACCTTATACAGATCTTGAGCCTTAGATATTAAGGAAGGGTTAGTATTGTTGTTATGTATCGGTGGAGGTGTGGATTATGTTACCGGAAATTGGTATTTCTGAGCTGGGTTTTTATTTTTTTATTGGAGGAATGGGAGGAATTTTTGAAGGATTTTTGGTTGAGGGAGAGTTAGAAGGGTTGAGGAATTTTGGATGGTTGGCTTTGTATTTACTATTTGAAATTTTGAATTACCGTGTTTTATTACTAGGAGATTTTATTTTATTTTTATTTCAAGTTTTGAACTGATTTTTGGTTTTGCGTATTTATGACATTTGGGGGTGAAAGTTAAACTTTCTCTTGCGTTGGAAAGATATTTTTTAAACACAATGAATAGCAATAGTTTGATCAAGCTTAAGAAATTCGATTTTCAGGTTTAGCTTGAAAATAAAATTGAGTATTTTTTAAAATTATTTTTCTTTGGAGTTAAAAAAAGTTTAAGCATCTCTTTTAGTTGAATAAACTATTTATATATTTTCCTTCAGTAGCATTTGATTTACTTATAATTTACAACTAACCTAGGTCTATGCAGTTATTTTTATTTTAACTCAAGCTAATCTGTATCAATTCAAATGTAGAGAAACTAAATCCAAACGAAATTTAAATCTACGAATTTCAAATCACATGAAAACGAAAAAGCAGAGATTTGCATATCAATACGTAACAAAGTGGCAAATCCCAAGCTCGGATAAAAACGTATCTTAAACTATTTTACCATATTTATGACAAGCAGCAAGATTTGATAAATCAAGCTCCTCTCCTTCCATCCAACCTCTTACAAACCCGAAATGTCTCCAGACTCCCTTAACAGTCCCACCCTTAAGAAAATATTATTATCAAGTCCGTAATAGTTAGGCGGCTTTGTGATGGGTAGTTAGTATGGAAATAGAGAGGAGGATTGTGGGAAGTGGATTGTCGGTAGTTGACTACGATTATTACATCCCGAGATGATTTCCGCACCATTAAGTATAAAAAGCTGAGGGAATCGGCAGTCATCCTTCCTTCCTCTCATCTCATCCCATTAGGCACCTAAGCGACCACCACCACCACCACCATCAACAACCCCCCTCTCTACCCATAAGTCTCCATCACAATTGACATGAATACAGAGCACCCTTAAGGACTCCTCCACTCATTTCTCAATCTCTTAAAGAATTGACTCCCCCAAAGAACTAAGAGGATGGATTTGAAGAGCCCTTCTCCTTCTCTCTAATGCCCTAATAAGATTTGGTGGCATTACGAGGGACTCTCTCGTGTGGTCTCTGTTCGGAGATAGCACAAGGTATTATGTAAATTGGGTGGAGTGGAAGTGTGAGTATTGATTTTCAATTAGACCCCATCATTTCTTCCTCTTTTGATGATCCGTCTATCATTAGCTGACTCTCTCATGATCTCTCCTCTTGTGTAGTGGCGGAGTCTCTGAAACTCTTCCGCGTTTATGTGCCTCATTACAAGTTAAATGGGGAGGATGCGGTGCTTCAGTGTGAGTTCGACATGGGACGGGATCGACTCTATGCCGTCAAGTGGTACAAGGACAATGACGAATTTTTCCGATACGTCCCCAGATTCAATCCATCGATTCATACCCATACAATGGACGGGGTTCATGTGGACGTAAGCCAATACATTTATTATTCACCTATGAACCTATACCGAAATTCAAAAAAGATCCGCACAATGTCTAATTTGCCTTTTATTAATGGGTCCATTTGCTTGCTGTAGCCGGTGCTATCAAATGAGGAGAAGGTGGTCCTCAAGTCGGTGAACGTGAGATCAACAGGCGTCTATCGGTGTGAAGTGTCGGCCGAAGCCCCCTCCTTTGCCTCAGTTATGGGGGAGGGACGGATGACAGTTGTCTGTATGTTATTTTCTGCTCTCATAGAAACTCGTTTTTCAAGCCCCCAGGGGTAAAATCATGTGGACTTTCTCCATACCCTTATATGCCATGTGATGTAGCTTCTGTATGGATTCCCCCCTTGACTATTAGATGGAGAAAGTAGTAGGAGTATGTGGGTATAGTAGAGGAGATGGGAATATGCACATGGCAACGAGGGTGACCAGGAGAAGTTGAAAAAGTAATTTATGACACGAGGGGGATAGTTAAAGTTTAAAGAAAGCTGGCGGAGGTTCTTGAAAAAGAAATCCCACCTCTACATCTCCACCTAAATTGACTCTCAAAACTGGACTGGGCTCCTTTCACTTATATTCCCTACTCCATGGAATATTCAACAGAGCCGTACTCCACTACAATACCCAGGGAAAAGTTAATTCTGCAGGGGGAGCGAGATTACAGAACAAGAGTTGTCCAGGGGCCATTCATAAACGTCGTCGAGGGGAAAGCACACGGAAAATGCTTTCTCCTCTCAATAGCCAAGTTGCGATAGAGTAATTTTTAGCTACTGATCGTTCTGATTGGGACTAGCAATATATCATAAGCCAAAAATTACTGTATCTCAACTGTGACCTCAGCAATCCTCTTAAAATTTGCATAGGTATAATCAGAAGCCAAAAACTCTTTTAGTATCTCAACCTCCCTATTGCCTTGATAAATCCCAGTATGGGGGTAGACTATGAGGGGATTTGATGCCAGAATGAGCTAATGAGCTGTAGTGATATTGAATCCCTACGCCCCTGGATGTGTGAGGAAGACATAAAGGATTTAGTGGATTGACTCTGTTATAAATGTGGAGAAGAAGGGAGAAAAATATGTGAGTGGTTTGGTTGAACAAGTCAATAGGTGAATTTGTTAGGATGTTAGATGTATTGGGATCTTGAAAGGGTGATGGGTGGAATATTTCACACCCTTATATCCCACCAAAGTGCACATAGAACTAATACCGCCCAGTTTAGTTGATGTTGCATAGGGAATATATCTTCCCCTCTCTAAGCATTCAACGGCGATATATTCTTGTTATATTTGGCAAGGCAATCTTGAGTCATTGGCTACTTGTCAGACCTTTCCAATTGTGGGTCAATATTTTCAGATTTGCCAAAGGAAGGGCCACAAATCACCGGGAATGTGCGGGATGAATACGAAGTGGGAGATACGTTGGATTTAAATTGCACATCTTCAAAATCATTCCCACCCGCTAAAATTGCCTGGTACATCAACGATAGCCCTGTAAGTCCACACCATCCTTCAATATCTTATATTATATTATATCCACCACCACCGATGAACCTAAATACAAATTACTTCCACAACCATTATCCTTAAGCATTCCCACCAGTTAGAGGTCGGATTCAACTCATTCATCTTATTCAAATTGCCCATTCCCCAACCCCCATTTCTAAATTCATATGCACTAACAATAGAATTGGACATGGCACTGTATTCCCCTCGAGTCTATTTATCCCACACTGCTGCAAGAAATGCACGAAATTCAAAAGAGGATGACAAAACTTGAACTCCGTGAGAATTTCCTAGTCCCATTTCATGCACGTCCCACTTTCTCCCACCTTTGACCCCAAAAGAGGAGAGTGTGTCTAAGTATGGAAAGCCCTTTGGAGTTGAAGTGTTCAAGTATGTGGTAAAGATGTCCCCACGTAAGGGATGAAATAGTTGGAGGATTATTTCGATAAGTTCGACCAGTCTGCCATTGTTTTGATTTATGAGATGATCGGATTACTCTTCCCAACTCAGTGAGACTCATTCCTTACAACTTCTCATCTAATATTATTTTATCCCCATGCTGATGATGAGGATAACCCTTGAGGAGGCCGGTGGGGAAGAGGGACATATAAGGAGCTAAAAGAGTATCAAGATTATGATGATGATCCTCATCACTTGGATGATCATAAGGCTGATCCTAGGGAAGACTCCAAGCTGTCCGCACATGTTTATATTCTGGCCATTTTTATTACTCTCAGATCCAATGTGTATGCTAAATACATGGTGGATCACCCACTTTCCCTCAGGTTGACTTTGCTAGAGCAGAGCCGAGCCTATGGGCCCAAGAAACGGCTCCCACTACCCTGTGGATAATGTCGTAGGGGAAAGGTGTCATAAAATAAAGCAAGTCGGTGGGGGCATTTGATATTGTGAGTTTGATAGAATGTGGCAGGGTAATGGAATCCTTGACACCCCTCCCATCCTAATGTTTTCCATTATGACCCATAACTCGGGTTGTAATTGAATTGCCCACTTTTCTATTCAATCATCCAAAGTCTAATGCCTCCTTGTAATGCACCTACACACAATAGATGAGACTTGAGAGCGGGGACAAAAAGTCCACCATGAACGGGTAGGGAGAGTCTGGGATGTCATATGTATGGGATCTAAAGTACCTACCACCACCGCCGCCGATAGATACTTTCTCTCTCTTGTAAGAACAAGCGATACTTTTTTTCCCTCTTGTCCTTGGGGAGACTGAAGGGCCTTTTTATAATGTATAGAAATGGGAAGAGAGGAGTCTGAATAAATTGGATGGATTTGCTTATGGACTGTTTTGAAGATGTAGTGTTATTCAGTGTGGAGTGGATGTTGAGGCGGTGGTGGGTCCACGGAATAGGAATTCTGCCTATGGCCCTCTCATATTATTATTTCAAAGTTGAAAGAAAGCAATTGAAGATTAGATGGAAGGCGGACGTGTGGTGATAGTCCCCTTTGACATTACGGTCGCCCATAGTGGACCTATCTCCTCCACAGAGACACTTTCAAAAGGACACCCCACTATCGATACTACGAGCCATGGCCTTTATACCCTTTTCCCTTTTCATCTTATTTCCCTACAAAAGCCAAGCACCACCACCACCTCTCCCACCACCAGAATACATTAGCATTGCAGATTTCTCTTCTGAATAGAGAGACAGACCTTTCCCCGCCACCACCGCCATCAACCCAGACTGAATTATAAAAATTGCATTACAAGCCCCAAACTCCTAACACTGGGGACAACAAGAAGAGGAAAGTCTTATAAGAGAGAAAGACGATCCTTATGGAGACATTAGGGTACCGTTATTGTCTTCAAGAGGTGTGTGTGGTATCCCCAGACCTTGATGGCTCTAAGCTTTCAAGCCCCACCGCTTTTGTCGGCAACACTAAGAAGCTCAAACCTTATTTTAAAATTAATTCCACAGGTCCCTCAACACCACGAGCCGAGTCATTATGAGACGAGTGGGGAAGTGACCCCTGGCAGTGGCATTGGGGTCGGCAAAGTTCACGGGAATGGGAACACGTTGATCAAGGCCACATCCCGACGACTTCAGCTCCAGTTGAGTCCCAAGCACTTTGGGCCCAAGGGTACTGCCAAGGTCCGCTGCGTGGCCAGGATCTTCCCGCTCTTTTGGCAAGAGGGGGACGAGAAGGTGTTTAGCGGGAATTCGAATCGGAAGACGAACGACGTGGACTACTCTTCTCATGACTCTCTGCATCATCAGGAGATCGTGAATAGTAACCGTGTCGGCTTCCCTTTCAAGCGAGAGGCACTTGTTCAGAGTAAGAGACTTAAATGATTTTAGTAAACGCCTAAACGGATTGTAACCCTTTGAATTACCCAGAAAGTCTGCTTATCAGTTCCCCCGGGTAGTAAATTAATTCTTGATTCTAATTACAGTTCGAGGGGACGGGGGAAAAGTGCTGGTGTCGGCAGGGCTGAGTCAGATTGCTGGAGTCTTCTTCTCCATAATCCTTCCTTCTCTCATCCTATCGTCATAAATGAAATTAAGTAACTCCTAGAGCCTCTTACAATTAAGACACGTGTGTTCCGGGTCGAGTTAACTACGGTTCTGGGGGGCAATGTTGGGATTCCCTTCAAGGGGCTATCGTCCACACCTTTAAAAAAAACATACTGGGAAGGATAACCAATTGGTCTCGATATAATCAATAAAGACATGCAACCTCATGACCTAGTGCACGAGGGCTATTACAGATATTGATCAATGAATCTTAAGGATGGTGATTGGTGGTTAGTACATGTAACTGGTGTATTGAGGTTGATCTCAACATTGCCTGGAAGGGAGACTTGAGACGTCCTGGCCTATACCTTGAGTAGGAGCGGAGGTGATAAAGTATTTGGGAATCTGTGTATATATACAAGTAATAATAATATTTAAGAGTTGAGTGGGATAAATCTTTGTGAGACTGTGTGTGTTTTAAGTGTTTTCTCAAGATGCATACGTACATAAGGGGGAGAATGATGATAAGAAAAACTCACGCGATCTTTCCACCACCACCGCCAACCCTCTTCCTTATTAAACATGTTTGAGGAGAAAACTAGGCCAACTTTCCCCATTCCACTAATATTCTTAGCCCATTAAGCCTTTGAATGCAATTATTTTTCATTACCCGAGAAATCCCACTCGTTTACCTCCCAATGCTGGGATAGAAATTCAATTTAAAGCTGACGCCAGGGAAGGACTTAACAACTCCAATATCAACTCTTGAAAGACGATGATAGCTTAATAATACACACCGCAGACTACTACTTATATTATTCACACCGATATTCTATTAGACAGCCGGGCAGTAGAGATAAGTGCCCATTAACCTCATCCTCTCATACTACTCATTGGCTATTTGAGTAGAATCTTTTGTAAAAATTCCAACAAGGTGCTCCTAGTGCTACACTATTTACGAGAGGTTAAGGTTCATCTGAGATGAGGTCTAATTATTTAGCTATTATCAACTAAGTTATAGCTAGCTTAGTTCATTCATAATTCATACTGTTCCAAAGAGATGGGTGTGGAGCACGTTCTCATAGACTCCCATGATTTACTAACCTTCTTTGTCAAAGGGGGAAGATGATACTCAATATCATCTTGCCCCGTCCTCTACTATTTCCGGTTAAAACTAAAACTCTGAGAGTTTATTAAATGTACTAGATTTGACTTTTGATAACTTTGGACGTTCATGGTGGGGGCTATGAGGACGTATTGGTAATTATAAATGTAAAGGGAAAGGGACGTTAGAGGAGGGGTAATGAGAGACGGGACAAATGTACACGTGTTCCTGTGACAGAAACATATCGCTTTTGAAATTACTATTTCACTGACACGTCTAGGAGTATAAAAAAAGTAGAGTAGAATGTGCTGGAGATGTATAAGGGACGGTGGGTGCCACTGTGAAGATGTGGGTATTATAATATTATGTGGACGATGGGGAATATGTAAGAGCCAATGTCTTTATGTAGTTGTACAAATAAAAGTAGGCAGCTTGGAATTGTCTCGTGTATCTAAAGTCAGATAGATGTGTTATATAACTTGTAGATACATATATATTATGTATATCTACATAATATAAAATAAGATTATATTGTACAAGGCTAGTGTATAAAGTGTGAATGGTTTTGGTGTAATAAAACAGAGAAAGTGTGGCTGATGAAATTGGTTTGAATTTCAGCAGAGAGGAGTGTGGGCTTTTTCATAGAAGGATCTAAAAGGACTGTCCATAAATCACTTGAGTCCGGCCTCTCTCTTCATTACAATACTTAAAGCTGGACTCTAACAGTATTTTCATTGACATTGGCATCTTTTTGGACTGACAATGGAACGACAATCGTTGATAAGCTAACTTTCTCCCTTAGACGTGAATAAATTAAGTGCATATTGTAACATTGTGTTGCATAGTAAAGCCAAAATATTTAGCATTGTGGTAGTATTATCAAAGTACTACAATCCAACTGTTCTCGTACACTCTCATAGTAATCCAGCTTGTTTATGATCAATTGCCCCTATTTTTAGTTTTCCACAGGTCAGAGGTTAGTTTTTAAAATGAATAAATAATGTTCAACTTAATTTAAGGATGAAGAAAAGATTGTCTAATTTTTGAAACTTTGGCTGTGTAAAATATTGTATTGTAATTTCTTATTAAATTCAGTGACTGCTTTGAATATGAACAGCCCTTAATAGGAAACCCACAAGGGTATAGATTTGAAACTCCGGGGTTCTGCAATAAAACAAAAGTCCTTTATACATTGGAGACTTGAAATACTAAAGGGTGGGCCTGTCAAATCCATCCTTTGCCCATTATACAATATTTACTCTAGGATTTGATATCCCTTTTATAAACCGTTACTCTGTACATATGTACTTGCTATATCCCATCTTTATGACTTGCTAAATAAGCCATGACACATAATAGCTCTGCAAATAATATCATGAGGATAGGATCAATCCAGCCTGCTTTATGTTCATGTCATCTCAGGTAGTATCAAATTATCCATTCAGATTAAATTAAGCCATAAAAAAATACAGTATCTATTTTTTTTTACAATGGATGTCAATTCCGCTTTGTAGTACACTTTCCTAAGCCTGGAGGTAAAAAAAATATTTCCAATTTCATGACAACAAGAAAGAAAACTGTTTGATACTTTCCACCACTGCTTTTACAACAGGTTGACACTGGATTCTCCGTTTTTTTTAACCTGCAAAATGTCCGTAAAAGAATGGTTTTAAAACCTTGATAATCTCCCTATGTTATCCATTACTAAAAAGTGCCTTGATCCATCCAGGTATTAAAATGTCCTGGATATATGTCCATGGGCCCCTGTTAAAAAAAGAGTTGAGAAGATGAGAAGTATTGAATGATAAGGTTGTGCTGGGATTTGGGAATCACCCCGATGTCTCAAAAGGATAAGAGACTGAACTGGGAATGTTGAGATAAGCCCTTGAAATTCAATGTAATCCCATTACTCCAGGACGACTCCTCTCTCCGTGTAATCTGATCGATTCAACTTCTTCAACATATGTAAATAAAGAGACAACAAGAGTCAAAGAGCAACAAGGAATAGGCCAAGCCACTCTTCCATACATTCATATACACACACATACATATACAACACAAACATTGAGGGGGGAGGAAATCTGGAGAAAAAGCTCTCCAGGAGTGACGACAAGTTCTTCTTGGAGATCTGGAAATTGTTTAATGTGTTGCAGGCTGTACTGGAGATGGAGTTTTTAATGTTAACGTCTTCCTCTGGGTTAAGGTTGGCTACATTTTTTTCAGATTTTAAAAACTACTGATTATACTTTTTTAGTGACTTCAGTTTACTATAAACTCTTTTTCTTCGGGATTTGGTAAGTGGAGACTTATTGTGAATTACAGTTTTTGTAGTCAGGGTTGAAATAAATATGAAATTGAAAATACATAACCGAAGGCTATTTGAAACTTGACATGAGCTTAGGAAAAGTCTGGAATCTGAATTACCCTTGTGTACCATTTTCAAAAAAATTATACAGGAATTTGGAATTAAGAATTGAAACTCAAAAATAAAAACGCTAGTATATCATCACAGCCACGGAGAACCTTAGAATTGAAATAGAAACGGCTGGATGAATAGTCCTTGGAACACAAGTCCTTTGTAAAAATAATTCCTGGACATTTGAAAAAGCTTTTATAATATGATCAAATTAATTCCTCCGACTTTATATACAACAAGCCACTCAAAAGGGCCGGAAATGATTTTGAAATCCCATCTTGTTGAAACTACAATAATAAATATTCCATACTAGCGCTAGAGGTTAGTTCATAACTCCGGATACGCTGGAGCTTAACCCGGGAGTTGAAAAGGAAGAAATTCGGGGATAAATAAATGAACCCTTTGTGAAGATAGGCTTTGATTGTTGCAAAGTCTATCTGGACCTAACTCGATACCCGATTTCCGCGACATGATAACTTATTTATTATTTCCCTAACTCTGAGTGCCCCTTAATCCTTATGCTCATAACTGAGGTAATAAATATTCTAAATATTCTAGCTCCCTTAAGTCCATAAAGTCCACCTTGAAGGATGATGAAAGCATATTCTTCGAAAAATAACAAAAAACGAGGAATTTTACCTGAACTACCCGAATTTTTCTTGAAACTTGTTATTCCTGAACGGACAAGTTTTTGAGTCCCCTCCCCCCTGGATTTTCCCCAGAGAAGGTGAAAAGAAGTTCTTAAGGTTTTTTAAACTTTTTTCTTCTTGTTCTGGGTGGAATTGAATTGGGAGAGACGGTTTAAAAATATATGACCACCTACCACCACCGCCACTTCTGGCAGATGGAAGGATTTCAGTTTATTTCCCTATCTCACCACTTTGAATAATGGATTACAACAGGTTTCCTCTCTCCAGTTCTACCCCCGCCGCCGTCTAATCTCAAACATCTACACACCTGGAGGAAATCATTCTCCCTGGTCTTACATCTCTCTCCGGTGGTAACTATTAACACATCAACACCTTGTATATCAACCAGCACAATAGAGTACCAAAAATATTAAGGACCTTCAACAAGTTTAACTAACTTTCCAAACTCGGCGTCTAAAAGTCGGGGAGGTGTGACTTTTTGATTGGCTAACTTGGATTTACAGGTTTTCGGATGTAGTACATGAAATTAAGCTGGAGACGCCAAGGCACTTTCACTCTTGCTATTGCTCCCCGTGATAATTTCAGTTTTTTAACACGAGATATAAGATAGAAAATGGGAATTGGGATTGTGGTTTTGGGGATATTGACCGGACATTGATCGGACACAATCTTATTGGTATTTTAAATATTTTTCACTAACCAGAGTAAGATACCTTCAAGGAACAGTAAACGTCAAATCTAAGGCAACTCCGAGGCCTTATTCTGCCAATTATATAATTTTCTGGCGTAAATAAATATTTATTTAATCAATTGATACCCTCAGTTCAAAAGTAATTTTTTTCAAAGTTTTTATCTTTGACTTTTGATCCCAGCAAAAAAATCCTCAAGTAGATCTCCTTTAGAATTGTGTAAATTTATTCAAATGATTTTTCAGCCTGTGAGACAAGAGAATTTAATTGAATATAATTGAAAATGCGAAAAAAGGGTCAAAAACACTTAAAATATGAAAATTATTGAGAAAAGAGGATTTAAAATGTAGTTGGGAATATCCGACGAGATAAATAATTATTTAAGGCGTGAAAGTTAGTTGAGGGGCTGTGCAACAAGATCCGATTGAAAGTGCACTAAAGGGCACGGGAGATCCTAGTTAATAATTTAAATAGGAACATTTGTAAATTACAAATCAGAACGCAGACTCTGGTGTCCAAAACGACCCTTTTGACACTGAATCTCCGAATCTCCTTCAGATTGAACTCAGAGATGAATTGATGGAGTTAATTTTTAGTGAGCTCTTTGGAGACCTTGGGACGCGTTTTTTTATTTTTATTTTTATTGGCATTACTACATGAACATAAGGGTCAAAAAGGTGGCTTGTAATCATATTGCACGGTTCGTATAATTTGAAACAAGTTTAATGGATAAGAAAGTCTAATCAGAGGTTTGCTTAGTTCATTGATTGCGCAAATTTAATCGTCCAGTTTTTACTCAAACTGTGTGTGGCATTGATGAATTGAGATTTCTTAATAATAAATCAGCGCATTTATAAGTTTTGAGATTGTAGCTTAACCCGAGATTGGGATAATCTTCAATACCCGATATCAAAATCATTTAATTTCATTTATGAAGCTATATTTTTAATCCTTATATTATAAAAATAGAATTCTTTCCTTACTATTCCCAAGTATTTAATCAAAATAGTATTATTGTTTCAATAAAGTGTCATAAAATGATGGCAAATTGTGCCGGGATTTAATTTTTTTGTACTGTAGTCGATTATTATCAAACTTTAAAAACTAACCTAACCTACCCAAATTCCCACAGCCTCTTGTATAGTACCCGTGTCGAGTTTTATTGATTGATTTTATACAATTTTAAGTTATTAAAAGTGAAAAAGGAAGTGGTACTGGTGTACTATAAATTTTGCCTAAACGTCCTGTATTTTGTTACCGACAATGGCATGATAGTTATTCCAAATTTACTTGTTCATAAATTTACAATTCATAAATGTATTTACGAAATAATCTCCATCAATGTATTTACGAAATAAATTCATCAATGTATTTACGAAACAAATTCCATCAATGTATTTGTAAACTTATTCATTACAAAATTACTTTTCACAAGTTCCTGGGATTCATTTGGTTTTATTTATATTTAAATATTGATTTTTTTTAAATTTACGTAAACGAGAATCATCAAAAGAATTAGCAATCAGCCGACAAATTTTTTAAAGCAAATAAATCCGTGCTTACTTAACGGTTACGGTGCCACCGACTTTTACCGTTATCCAATATGGGCTTAATAGGGTTTACTGATGTCATTGTCTATTTCTTTTCTGTAATGACACGTAATATTTTTTATGTATTTCCCATCGGTGAATTTTTAACAGTTTCAAATGCTTATGAATTTCAACAATTCAATGGCTATGTCCAATTCAATCTCTAACATTCAAACAATCTTTCCCGCCAATAAAATCAATCCCAAACGTTTGGGGTTTCCTTAAAAACTACAGGAAAATGTACCCTACCGAACCCAAATATTAATTATATTCTAATTGACCTAATGTATCCATTATTAATATAAAAATCGTCATAAATGACCAATTTGTCCAAGAATATTGTTGCTGGGGATGCAGTCAATTAATTTTAACTGGGTTGTAAGGCCAGTTTGGGAACAATTAATTAATGGTTTTATTAAATAAAGCGAACCATGCCTCCACTCTAACCTTGTTCATCAAACTCTCAAGTCTACTATCGTAATGGCCGACATTTCTCGTCTTCTTCACATTTTCACATATTCTGTTGTTAACACAAACCGCTAGATCTAATAGCAAACGTTTTCATACTTCTCATACATACATTCAATGAAATATTAACTTCTTATGATTCTTAACTTAAACAGCTTAATAATATTA